>CM057926.1:11574178-11720246 GCA_030141595.1 Chydorus sphaericus
TCGCTTTTATTCTCTTATTGTTATTTTCATTTTTTGTTTAAAGCCTTTCCCTACCGATATGTATAAATATCTTTCCAATCGTTTTGCATTTGACTAATTCTTCTCGGTTTGGCACTTCTATCTTATTTTTCAAAATGTATTTATTTTAATTAAGAAAAGATAAATGAAAAACAGATAAAGTGTATATCATTCCGCTCTAAACCATAGGGCAGGAAAAATTAATGATTTAAAAAATTGAAATTTCAGTTACGTAAGGCGAACAGACGGTGCAATTGATAACTTTTATAGGAATTTAGAGGCAATTGAGAAAAGTTGAGCATTGACGCCCTGTTTTCTTTGAGCACAACATATGGTTTGCTGACTTGATGGTAAAATGTAGAATAGATCATTGACCGAGCAAAAATAATTCGATAAAAGGTAATCGATTATGGTTAGGAACCGTCTTAAGTAATGATTTGACTCGGAGAAAATAGAAAAAGTTTCGATGGGATGTACTAGAACGGTTGGCAATTGTTACTTTTTAGAGTACCCTTAATTACAGACTGTAGCGCATTCGAATACATTTTCCCTCACTTTGAATGGAATGATCATTTGAAATTATTTTTGAGCTTCTGGCACATGTGTTCCGTTTTGTTTTCATTGCGAGTAATAGGCTTTCTGTTTTTGTTGTATCGTCAGGACGTCACTACGGGGCCATCAGCTGTGAGGGCTGTAAAGGCTTCTTCAAGCGCTCCATCCGGAAGCAGCTTGGCTACACGTGCCGCGGCGGGAAGTACTGTGAAGTGACAAAGCACCACCGGAATAGGTGCCAGTACTGCCGCCTCCAGAAATGCCTTTCCATGGGAATGCGCAGTGACTGTAAGTATCTTTCAACTTCCCTCGTTGGTCTTCTTCATTCTTTGCATTATTTCTAGCGTAATTAGTATACATTTAACAAAGTGAAAAAGAGATGCTCTCACGAACGCACTGGGTGCGCCTTTCTTTTTATTTGTCTCTATTTCCGTTTCTGTGGGCGTGAAAAACGCTATCGCCACTACAGCGGTTCAATCCGAGAGGAAGCCGGCAGGAGACAAGCAGAAAATCTGATTCACCTTCGTCCCAACTACTGACGTCGGCCAACCTGTTCCTACGTGGCGGCGATCTCTCCTCAGCGGCCAGCGCCGCTCTCTCAGCCTCCGGACAGAACGCCTCTTCCCCAGGTACGCTCTCTCTATTAAAAATCAGACTTTTTCCCAGAGAAACATTGACATAGTAGTATAAAGTAAGACAGCTGTTGGCTATGTGTGGCCTTTGGCGCCCGCACACGCACTCTGCTGCTGTTCGGGCTGCGCTGCCTCTACCCATCACAGCCGTTTACACAGATTCTCTCTTGCTGGATGAGTAATGGCCCCCGGTTGGCCAACTGCTATTTTTTCCTCTCTCTTCTTTTTAATACGGCGACCTCGGAATAAAGCACTTTTCTATGAACGGTCTGCTGCCGGGAGCAAAAGATGAGATCCACCACCTGTTGAAATACAACTCTTTTTTCCCGAAGCAGGGCGCATTTTAAGGGGATTACATAATACGTTATTACAAATGTAGATTTAAATTCTGATTAAAAAACGTTCTAGAGTTTCTAGAGAAAATTGTCCAAAATTGTAAGTTGGCAAAAGTTGAAAAAGACAACTACTTGTATCTTCATAATAATGCAGAACAAAGGTAATTTATTAGCCTTCATAAATATTTATCTACTTATTGGGCCTTCTATTTGTCGTAAAACTTTTTTGGCGACAAGCAAACAAACTATGATCAGCTCGCTGAACTCAATTAGACTCCGTAAAGAGGTTATACAGTTGGCTTAGGTTCCACTCGTAAGATATATTAGTAAATCGTTTTTTACAATTTTTTTTCTTACTGTTCCTTTATTAAAAAAAAAACCTATTTGAAGTTGCTTGGTTCTAATAATGCTTTTGTTTGCATAGCTTTTGGATGTGAACGCGGATCTCAGTTCCGTTAGCTAGTGTGGTGACGTCATTGGCCGGAAATGCGATCCGCGTCTGAAGCCTTTGCGGGATCAAGAGGAGTTGGAATGAACAACACGGGTTCTTCGCCCGGTGCGGGCCACTTAGGTCACGGTAGTGCCAGCCACATAGACAACCTCAAGATGGAAGAAGACGACGATTCCGACGACGAGGATTCCGCTTCGACAACCAATGACGAGGCGGCTGTTGCTAATGCTCTTCATATAGCAAAGAAAACCTCATCTCAAAAGCATTCGATACCATGGCAAAGGGTGCGATTTAATTTTTTAAATAACTAACCTTCATGATGATTTCTTTTCTTCATAAGAAAACAAAATTAACTCTTTTCATTCTCATTTTCTTTTACAAAATGCTAGAGCATGAATGGAGGGGATACATCAAGCACTGGAGCGGATTATGAAGAGGACAGCCTTACGAGGTTAGAAGGCCCTTTGCTGTCCGATGGGAACGTATCATTCCAGCTGACGACTCCATCGCCGATGCCTGTCCTTTTTGAACGCGCACTATCAATTTGTGAGAGTGCGTCCCGTCTTCTGTTCTTGTCGGTGCACTGGGCTCGCTCTATCGGTGCCTTCCAGCTCCCTCTCAGTCCGACACCCAGATAGAATTGGTCCGAGGGCTGTTGGGCGGAGCTGTTTGCTCTGGGAATGGCCAATGTTCCCATATCATGTCCTTGCCGGCCATCCTCACGGCCATCATCACCCACCTTCAAGCCTCGGTGGCCCAAGACAAAGTCTCGGCACAGCGAGTCAAACTGGTATTATCTAGTTTTATACAATTACCCATACAGCTCCATTTCTGACGGTGTATTTCAATTTCAGGTTACAGACACGTTCTGCAGCTTCAGGATTACGTTAAAACAATGTCGAAACTACAAGTGGACGAGCACGAATATGCCTATTTGAAAGCTATTGCCCTATTCAGTCCTGGTAAGCTTTCCAGCAACTAAATTATCTTATAATTTTACTATGTTCTTCTCTTAATTTAAAATTCTTGTAATCAATAGATCACGCAGGATCAAACGAGTCCGTCAGGTGGAGCGCTTCCAAGACAAAGCCGTCAAGGAGTTGCGATCCTATGTAACGCAAACGTGGAGTGATGAAGCTGAAGATCGATTCCCTCGTCTTCTGCTCCGTCTACCACCACTTCGATCCCTGCAACCAGGTCTCATGGAAGAGCTCTTTTTCGCCGCACTGATCGGCACCGTCCATATTGACTCAGTTATTCCCTATATCTTGAGGATGGACCAGACGGAGTACAATGGACAATTTGGTAATACAACCATGGCAAGCCAGCCATTTCGCCCAGATTTTATAATTTTTTTTTTCTTTTGGTGTGTATCAAAACAGGTGGTGCCATGTCGAGTCCGCGAGGTCAGCAGTCGTCTTCCCCTACCCCTACAGGAAACCATAGGCATTCTCCTACAGGCCACTAGAACCAAACTTGACGGAAGCGCACACATTTGAAAAGTAATTATATGTATCCTCCACGATATATCAGCGTACCCCTTGCGTCTCCATGTATATTTTTCTTCGGTAATTTTTTTTTCTGTGTGGAATTACTGTGGCATATATATACCTTTTTATATCATTGGACAAGCTTCTTTCCTTTTAGTTTCTTGTGTTTCGACGGAAATATGGAGACATGCATGTTGGACGAAAAATACATTGGGCTGGGTGATTGTTGGTACCCAACTCTGAACATGTCCCTCATATAGTTCTACTATTTATATATACATATATACATGGGCTTACGAGAGAGAAATAAATGTTTGACCAAGTGCCTCCTCATCGATCCTTGCTGACGTGTTTTGTTATCGGTTCCCTTTCCCTCATTTTCTGTTTATTAGTATGTGGTTGTGTTTTTACGTTGTGAGGTATATGACAAACAAATGTCTCGTTTTAGTTTTCGAGTGCGACACCCCTGCCACTCCACCTGCCCAGTCGTACGACCGTGTATTTTGTACCTCCTTCTTCCGACTCTCTTTCTTTCCTTTCTCAACAAGGCGTTCTTATAAAGCGAAATTGGCTAGATAATTATATAATTTCATATTAATCCCTTATTTCATTCGATTGCCCCTTCCCTCTACTTCCCAGCTAACTAGTGTATTACTATTACTGCATTTGGAGTGTCGGTATTCCTCTATAAATACAATCTCTTTTTATTTGGACACCTCAAAGATTCATTAGAGAAACTGTAAACACAAATTTTGCAAAAGTTGAGTTCCAAGCAACAAGCAATATTAAGGACGGAACATGGGAGGCTGACGACTTAGGCACGACCGGCGATATACGAATGGTACATGATACTCAGGTAAACGCAAAGAGAGAGCAAAACGAAAATATCATCCACAAGACCAAGGAGACCATAGACGGCCTCTGGAGAATATCTAACGGTGACAGTAGGTAAAGGAGACCTATAAGCAGCAGTATGAGGATTCGCATGCGAAAGACATAAATAAGGCCGCCAACGGAGAAGAATTCAGACCACAGGTGACGCAATACAGTTGGAAGATCCCTCAAATAGTCCAAAACCTTAATGGAATGAATTATTAGAAAATTTTCGAAAATAAAAATACTTTAAGTAAACTATTTAACTGCTCTGGGTTCCCCACTAAATCGTCGATTGTAGGTATTGATGTCTCGCAACATGTTGTTTCGCTCCTCTTCTTCGGCAGAACCTTCCGCTGGATTCAATTCATTGACAGTGAAACACTGAAAAAGAATCTTTACCTAGATATCGTCAGAGGCCAAATATTTCGTTATTAGGAAGGTGGTAAAAATTGTTATGCATACAGCACCTGTTGCCTGCATACAGGGCAACGGACAGCTCCAATAAAGTTACCATGATACTGGTAGGCTGAGAAACACCTGCCTGATGTACCCAATAATACTATATTTTTGCATTTTGAAACATTTAATTCTAAGAAAGAACATTGCTTTACTTACAGCAAAAGATGTGGCCACAATTTGTCTCAATACAGTATTGAACATCATTGAGGCACACAGGGCATTGATTTTCTTCATTGTATCTCCTTCTTGGAACAACTAAAAAATGTGAAAGTAACAAATGAGTAGTTTCAATATCAGTGACATTCTTTGAAGTACCTTCCATGGACTCTCTGATGGAATTTACTTGGTCTTGTTCTTGAGGATGGACCATTTGATCTCGTCTGTGGCTCCTCCTGCCATTTATATAAAACATAATACATGTATAAATTATGAATAAATGAATACTCAATTTGATAATAAAAATAAGCTTACTTGAAGCAATAAATTCCCAAGAGTGAGATGAAAAGAGCAAATGCTATAAAGCTGTAGGCAACTTCGTCTCCAATCCCTTCCATGGAAAAAAACACCACCCAGCATATTATTACTCTTGATCTTGTAGGTGGAGTAACTAATAGGTTTTCATCCAATGTACTAAGAAGCAATAGAAAAGTTAGAACAAGAAAGTCGTTATTTGTTATTGTAGAAACTTAAGCAGGGCATAAGTATAAACGCAACTCAATTTGTCTCTTGGAATGTACAAGCCACCAGGGTGTAGAAGAATTATATGCCAAGCCAATACAAATTAACAAAAATATAATAATAAAGTGCCCCTACCGTTGTGGCTGTACAGTTTCCCGAGAGAATTACATCAAATATTTTGTCATGACGTAACCAACTGTATGTTTCGACGTTTTCCGATCCGGATCCGAAGGTATTTATTTACGTGAACGTTTTCTTCTAAATACAAGCCTTCCTTCTATACTTCTCATTCCCGTATGGAATTATTTGAAACATATTGGCCTGTTTAGGGTATCTAAGCTAGCGCCACCGCCACCACCGTAAGCTTACGGAGAGTGTTTTAACCAACTTTGGTTTTAACTTTTAATTCACAAATTAAGATACGTATATGTGTGTTGTTGTTTTTCAAAAGCAACAAATATGATTATTCAACTATAATTGCTATTTTTTTTACAGCAATACCACATGTTTTTAAAAAAAATATTTAATCAAATTATAAGAGTCAAGTGCGCCTGAATTGTATCGCACTCTAAATCGATTGTTCATTTATATATTTATAAAAATCATTAGCCTCCCTCACTTTTGGTTTTACCTATTTATTATTTATAAATAGTGTTGTATTATACTACTTTCAATGAAATTATGATTTGCACCTGTTAGACGAGAGTTTTAATGTGAACTGTAAGAAATATCAGTAGAAAAATATCCCGAAACAATTTTAATTTAAAGACTAGTAGCTAGTTTCTAGTGGTAGTGGCTTGAACATTTATTTGAGCTGTCCATCGACATGGCCATCGACTTTTTCTACTAAAAAAAAGACTTTTTTTACTGGTACAATGATGAAGCTTCTAGAGGGCACTGCAACTCGGTTTGAGTCACTTTTTCCGGAGACCGTGGCTTTTGGTTGGGTAGGTTCCGCGAATCGCAATTTGCAAGTTGCTTTCTCGCAAGTCGCAACATTATTTAATGGAGGGAAAATCTTTTCTTACTTGAATTAAATTTATCTATTTTTATTTAATTTTTTTCTTGTTCATCAGATTTCTCTTATGGCAGCTTAAAATTAACAATTAAGGAAAAAACTCGAGCCAGAAAAATATTATCGGAATGCATTCGCAATGACGAAATCACATATCATTTTTATTGATGTTCACAAAATTGTATTGATGATTGTTAGTTTATGATCATTTACAATAAGGGCCTCTGGGCTACTTCTATGTAATGTAGTACTAGTTTGTTGCCAATTTGAATGCGATTCACTAGTTCTCTACTATCGATACGAATATTCTGATGGAACCCGAAATTAGGTGTTTCTGCGTTGATAGGACAGAAGCTTTCTGTTCTCGATTAAGCGACAAAAGCATAATTTTACAACTTCGACAGCGAAAGAACTTGTCGCAGTAATATAATAACTTCAAATGCTAAATTTAGTCAAATCAACTTTAATGGTAGGATAATGGTTGTCAAAAAGTTTTATTGGTATTTTTAAAAACATTTTTATGGACTTATTTGTTAAGGTCGTCGATTCGAACTGGGGTTACTTTAACACACAATTAGCACAGGTATCTGAGAGGTTGATAGATTATTTATTTGTTAAAAACATCTTAGTATAGAAGCAGCTACCATATTTAAAAAAAAATTGGAATTGCTTCGTTGATTTATAAAATAATTCATTGATTATTAATGATAAAGGAATAGGTACAGTTTCGTGCGCATAAACTTCAACGTAATTTAAATAAGTCAAACAAAATAACACAAGGAATTCTTACAAACGCTTAGTTTCAGTAGAGCAGAGCTATTATCTTTACGTAATCAGGAAGTACTAGAGACGGGTGCTCCGTTTCCTGCCTCTTCAAATTGCCATTTGCAACCCGTTCTAAAGAAGGAATCTGAACTTTGAAAAGCCTCACCAAATCCAATAACATACATCACCGTACTTCCTTTTACAGCATCCGATGTGGAAACATGCTATTATAACCTGCAAAGAAAGAGAGTCTCTTAAATATTGACGCACAATTACTATAGAGTGCTTCTTTTAGCACTTTTCTTTTTCTTAAATGTATTTAATTCTTCCCCAGTGGTGGGCGAATTCTGTTTTTCGTTTGTTGTGTAGGCGCAATTCTTCTGTAAGTTGACCTATTCATGTTTCAAAGTTCATTTATTATTGTTTTTCAAAGCAAATTTATCCTAAAAACAATGTAAGCATGAAAGAATAAAAAAATTAGGTGAGATTAATGAGATGCGAGGGTAGTAAGCCGATTATCCAAATGACGAATCTTGAATTAATAAAGGGAGCGTAAGTGGAGACTGCAATGTCGGTTGGTAGCTCTTTTGTGATTCTGATTATTTCTCGAAAGCCAGACTGAGCCAAAAATGCGAAATGGCACGGCTTTCTGAGCAACAATCAAAAACATCGGGAGCTGCTGCTGGCATCGTACACAAATCTTATTACATAAATGGATATAACAAGGACGCGCGGCATCGTATCACATTCATCCATCATAGGAAGAATACAACAAGCAGTAGACTAGCTCATGCACGTCACAAATATCAATCCATCATTTTATAGGCCTCACACAATACTATTGACCGGCGATGATGACGCAACGAATTCATCCAGCGCACAGCTCACAAAAGTAAAATATATATAGAAAGATTATTATACTATACTGCGTCGGCGCACGAGAGGGTCCGCCCATCTTTCCTCCCCATCAGATCCGCCTCTTTCCGATGAAACAAGGATCCATCACGCAAAGTGATGCAGGAATTTTTTTTTTACCGCTACTATTTTCAAAATTGAAATTTTCCTTCTGTTAAATACGACGGTGAAATCACTGATAAAGAGGTGCTGTGTATGTGATAATGCCGTCTTCTGTCGATGATAATAGGACATGAAAAAGTCTGGAAATAGTAAAATAAATGAAAATCAAGATTAAATACATTTATTTCAGCTACATATCTGTTAGAACCCGAGACAGCCAGTATAGTATGTAGGCTGAACCTATGATTCCATGAAAATTTGAAAAAAGAAGATTGATACTAAGCACAGTGAGATCGATTCTACTTAATTTAAAATCACTTCTTTAAATTATATTTACGAATTAATCAACTTAAAAACCAACTTAGTAACTAATTCAAATGATCATTACATTACGAATTACTACTTTAAAATATGATGAAACATGATGGATAGTACGTAGACGGTGCATTCAAAATGGCTGCCGTCGCCCTTTTTAAAACGCTATATAGATCATGCTCAACCCCACGACGCCGCTTCCATACTTTTTCCCCCTTTTCTGACGTTTTTTTTAGAGAGCACCGCGTGTGTAACTATTAGCTATGCATCGCTTTTCTATCAGTGATAAAGCTTAAATATGTCTAATCATAATTGAACTACTATCAAATACAGTTGCGCGTATTTAATATGAGCTATCCATTGTCTTCTATGCATAAGATAAAGGGATGGATAGATTAGAACTTTTTTAATTTCTTGGAGGAAAAAATCGGTGTGATTCAAAGTATCTTTGTTTCATTTTCTGTACTCGTCCTAAATAAATTTTTAAAAAGGCTGAAATGGTTGGAGCTATCAATTTTTTCCATACAGACAACACATAGAAGAAAAGAAAAGTAAAATTAGTAAGACGTGACCGTGAACTGCGTGTTGAAGGGGACGCGGGAGCAGGCGAGTTAGAGTCTGAGCCAGCCAAGCACTTTGTATAAAAAGAGTAGACAAGTATTGATTTCTTTGAAACCCCCGCTGCAATGGCTGCACTTTTTCACGCCACGCCTTCTTCAGTAGAAAAAACTTGCAGCTCAAAGAAATCAATAAATATAAAGTCTAGTTGAATCAATAGAAAATTTGTCAATCCGCATGATGTTATCAATCATGAAAGCTACTTTCAAACACTGACACAATTTAGGCAATATTCTACATTCATATATCTAATCAATGTAGCGTCAGGTTTGTTACTATTATCTGTCTGCAACGAATTTTTATCGACAACTTCGAGTCCAATACGGTTCCCTATAGAATATTTCTAAAATAGAAACAGATGTTTCAAAAGTTGACTACATTACAGGTATCCACATCAATTTGTGTGCGGTGATCAAACCCAAATTCATCATTATAAAATAGATTGACGACTCTGTGGTTAATTAACGAGCATTAAATAAAGAAAAATTTCCACAAGTAAAAAAACAAAACAAGCTATTTAAGAATTGTACATGGAGATAGAACTATATGTGTTAGTCGAAACTCTTACCAAGACAAGTTCAATGATCTTTTGAAATTCAGTGGTTGCGTCACAGATCGAATGTTTACCAATGGTTGGCGTTAGGCTATGCGCGGCTGAATGCTGAGTGACTCGTAGTATTTATCACCAAGACCAGACCGTCACGTACACAATCTAATCAATCAAGTAAGAGGCCTATTATTTAAAAAAAAAAACGAGAGTCTGAAGCCACAATTCTGATAAGGAAAAGAAAGAAAAATTGAGTTTTGTAGTTCGAATTCCCGCCGGCATTTGAGTTGCGCCCGTCGCGTTCTATGCGAGATAAGAGCCAAGTCGAGGCCCAGATGATTCGGCACAATTTTTATATTTTACAAATAGGATTTTCTTTCTTTTCTCTCCTCTTCTTTTTGAAGAAGCTAGAAGGCCGGTCAAGTGTTGGAGGAAGCAGCTGCGTGTGACCGCATACGAAGAGAGAAAAGAAAAGAAACGGCAGCCGAGGCAGGAGCAGCAGCCGGAAAAAGCATCTCGTCATCAGCTGTGTAAGGAAAACATCGTGACCAAACAGAAAAATATGCTAGGCCTTGGTCCTCTATTATTCAAAGCTCCTGGCCCCGTTTCTCGTCCTTTTTCTCTTCCAACGTACATTTCAGAAAGTATAAGCAACATCTTTTGACCCCCCTGTACTGATATTTAATATTTATACAAGTTACGCGCCTCTTAGCTAAGTAGACACAACACTTGACAATGGACTCTCTAAACCATCATATTATATATACCACACGGTGAAGGATGCCGGGGAGGTCAAAGGACGAGCAGCTCAGTGGGGGACACAAAAACGGAGAATAGGAAAAAAGATCATCTCTTACAGCCTAAATGGCGCCTCGTGTATGAACGTGAAAAATGTCTGAAAGATAAAGAAAATACCTTCGTCTTCTTGGCCGAAAAATCGTTTTCCATTCGTCTTCAATAAATCTAAACAACACATATTGACACAGAACTGACAGAAGTTTTGTGGTCAATGTTTCGTCATCCAACATCTCTTTAGGTTAACAAATGATAACCCTACGTTGTAAGATGAACAAATTGACTCGACACTTTCAATTGCTGGGAGGTAGAGAACGTGAATTCTTTCCATTCATCGCAAATGAGGGCACGAAAGAATTGTAACGTTCGTATATAAGCACACAATTTGAATGTCAAGAACACGAAGAAAGTAGTATATAAGAAGAGCTACTTTTGTGATTCGATTCGTCCGTGTTACGACTTTACTGGGACGGATGAAATAGCTTCTTTTTACTCTTTAGAAAAAGAAGAAGAAATATCTCTTCTTGGAACGCACAAGGGGAGGCGAAGATACTTAAAGGAGAAGGGAGGGCGTTACTTGACACCATCGACACCTGTTATATAACCAGTGGGGGTTTGTGAAGGAGCCGAGAAAGAAGGAAAAGAGCCTCATCACATCCTCAGCGTGGGGTGCAGACACCAGCCGACAGCAGGGCTATTAGTGGATGCCCTTCTTTTCTGCCCACATCACAAAGTTATCTCAAAGGATGCCAACTTACTGCAGTCTCATAATCGAATCAAAAACCGCATCTCAAGGTCCGGCAGAACATTGAATGGGATGATCTACTTGGATAGGAATTGGCGCTAGGGGAGCTTCTTTAAAGCCCCAACCCCCTTAAAATATAAAAACAACACAAATTTGGAAAGAAACAGAGGGAAGAATAAACTATACCCCCAAGGAGCTGTTTCTCCCTATTCATCTTGCATAAAGATTCTTAGCTGCTTAATTCTTTAAAACAAATTGAATCAATGAAGGGGGAACATGAAGAAAAGAAACCGGTTAGATAAGCCGGTGATTCGAATCGGAAATCGTGATTGAATTTAGGAAAAAGTTCTATTGCGCAATGCTCAAACCGTAGGCCTACGTTGTATAGGGTGGTGCTCTAGAGTAATTCGATTCGGATAATCCGCCCATCCGCCGGTAGAGAAAGAAAAAAAAAACGCAGTATCCTATAGAACACGATTTCCAGAGCGGATGTAAGGTCCACACCAATCTCCTTTCCTGCCCTCTTTCTTCTTTCATTTTCCCCCTTTTTCACGATAATGGAAACCGCATTAATCATAACCCGCGCTGCAAGAGGATGCGAATGAAATCTAATCCGATATCAGTTAGAGGAAATCAAGATAAAGAATCAAGCTGAAACTTTAAAGCCTTTAACATTTCAAACATCCCTGAGACTGTAGTAGGTTACATAAAAGGTGGTGGAAGGCAATTAATGTCTCTGCGTTGGCGGTCGGTGCTTAAATTATTGTTTCTCATTTCCGGATAAAGGTGATTGTGCTGAGCGCTGCTGGGCCAACCCCATTCTAAACCCCTTACAAATGGTTCACTTCAATTTAAAAATTACGCTCAGCTCCCCTCCTGCTTTCTGGTGCGTAGAACAAAAGAAGCCGAGCACGACTCTGTTATCCTGTAGGAAAAATGTTTTTTTTTGTTTTTGTTTCAAGTTGTCGCGTTGGATACATACTTATCTGGGCGGATTCACTTGTTTGCCGAATATAATTTAAAAATCGGAGCTATTCCAATGGATTAATTTGGAGAAGACTGACATTTCCTTTACGTCATGAGAAGGAAAGACTCTTCACGACACCATCACAAATGCAACTGTTGCCGGGCCGGTCCCGAGGAAAACGGTCCAACTGCTCTGTCGGTGCAGCTATAGCAAAGTCCTTAGCAGCTCCTCCCCTTTCTCCCGGCCCCCTCCCATGCCCCGCCTCCCATCCATTAGTACACAACACTCGGCTTCTACTCACACTGTTCCACCCCATGTATATATGTCTCTATAAACACACCCAGGGTTCCCCATCGACCATCTTATCTATCGATCCATAGTGGCAACGGTGGCGCCGAACGCAATATTGCCGTGAATTTTAACTGATTCCAAAGCCTATTGCGTAATTTTTATAAATCGATGTTTACTTATTTAGAATGTTTAAGGGAACAATTTATTAGGGTGGTTGGAAAAATGTTGAATGTCCGAAAAGATAAAGTGACCGGTCAATAAAATAGAAATGAGCGGGGGAGGGGGGCGTTTGGGTTCGCCTAGCGACGCCTGGGCGGGGCTGGGAACCCGACCAGCGACCAATGACGGCTCCGATGACGAAAAGGTGGCAAGATGGCGAATGAAGGTCTATTTAATTGGTCGTCAGAGTTACAGGGACAGCGGAAAGGTTTCATCAATGTGGACCTTCATATTTCATCGAATGTATGCCACCTCCGTGGTGAACTTAGGGGATCCCTCTTGTCTTACCGTCTTGCAGTATTGTTGTCGACCATGCTTAACAAAATTAGGTACCATTTCTGACGGTGGGGACCCTTTATTACCACCCTTTTTCAAAATTCAAAACAAGGGAAGTTTCAATATTTATTTCATTCTCGATCCGGTTAAACTCGTTGTCTAACAGAATGGAGGGCAGATGGCCAAACAAAGTGCTTAGTTATAAAGGAATAAAGAACCAAGAAAACCGCCATTACAGAGGGTGGCTTACGTCATCACCTTTAGAACGGGTGGTCTGCGTACACCTACCATCATCTAATTTTGTACTTTCAAGAAAGCTCCTTTGATATTCGTTACTAAGTATGAAAGGAGTCATTTTGAAGAGTTCTTCCTCCGGTTCTTCTTTCATTGATCCAGGAAAAAGCAAGTCAGTGTCCTTTCGCGCGCGCCTGCGTTCAGCAGGATGGTACGGTACCAAAAGGGCGAGAGATATATACGCGATGACAGATGACGACTAGGTAAAGCTGCGTCGCCTCTAAACACATAGATATATATATTTTTTGTATAATGAATGCTGGCACTACAATTTGATCCGTCGAGAGAGTAAAAAAAAAACTCATCCACCACATCTGCTGCTGCACCCCTTTTGATAGGGGTGAAATCAAGTTGGGGGTGGGATAAATAAAGCAGCCCAGGAAGAGCCGAGGGGAAAACTAAAATATAAAAAAAAAAGGCTTAGGCTTTCCATGGGAAATATTCTGCGCACCGTACTCTCTCCTCCGTGGTAGATCTATATAAAAGACGAGGGTGAAAAAAAAGCGGTTTCAATCAGGAAGAGATCGAGAGGGTGCGTTGCGCAACAAAAAACGAGGGAGAATTTTTTTTTTCATCCTATAAAAAAATGAATGGCCTAAGGGGTAGGAGGGGGTTCTTGCTTTTGTACACAAGCATACATGTAGTGGAGAGATTTCCTCATCAATGAGTATATTGTCAGATTGCAATAATGATTGAGAGATAGAGGGGGAAATCCTTTAGGGTAACGAGCAAGATCCGCTCTACCATCTCTTTTCGTCCCGTGTAACACAAAACCATCTGTCTCGACTTATTAACGAGCTTGTCAAATGATGTGCAAACCGCAGCAGGTATCCTGCTTGCCTATAAATAAACTTACGGTAAACGACGACGACGCTAGATTTCCACGGATTTCTTTTTTTAAAGTAATAAGATTCGTCATTCACCATTTTCCTGTCAAAATTGTTTAGGTTCCCTCCAGTCGATTAGTTTAGCTAATGACCAAGAAATTTGAAAACGGTGGAAAATGACGATGCACCTAAATCCAGTATCATTTCACAAGCCGAATGATTCACGGGCATTCCCTGGTCTTAGTATCAGCAACTGCTTTTAGTTCTCTTTGACAAAGCCCACAATAACCTAGCGGCATTTATGACTATTGGTGTACTAGAAGCCCGATCTCGTTCATCATCCTCGCAATGACGTCAAAGCAACACACAAGACGGTCATCATCTTCTTTTTGCCCAACCGTCGAACGCTTCTTCCCTTTTTGTATGTAGATATTTTTGAATTGTGTGTCTCTTTTAACTGCTTTTACGCACGTCCTCTTCAATCACTTCTCCTAAATTCCAAAATGTCAAAATGGATTATTCCCTATTTTTAGTTCTTTTTCTACACACAATTCGTATAGACATCCGTATTTCGAAAGAAAGTCTCTCTCACGTCATTGTTGCATCATCAGCCAAGCCAACAAACATATAATAGGAGAGGAATCATTTGAAAATAAAAATAAGTTATCGGTTGGAATATTTTTTGGTCATCGAATAAAATAAAGTGGGCCGTATTTGTATCTCATGTTTTTTTTAAGACGAACTCTTAAAATGTTTCCCGCGGAAATGTTGCATTCAGTTTTCGGTGAAACAAAAAGAAAGACAATGGATCGATAAGATCATTATGGAGATCGATTGTTGTTTCCATCAGAAAGCAGTATCAATTTATCATGGAAGGCAGAGAAAATATGTGTAGTCGTGATTCAGTTTTCAAATGTTTCTCTATTTAAAAAATATTTCTAGTGAGTATAGCCGAATAGGGAATAGAATTTCTGTTTATTTTTTTTGTTCATTTTTCTCAGGAGAAAATAAAAGGGACCAACGATTAGTCAGCAATATGAATAGAGAACGCAACACAAAAGTCAAGTTGAACAATAGGCTAATGAAGGAAATTTCTCCCTTACTTCCTTAAACAACGTAAAAAGATGAAAACAGCTTTACTTTCTCAACAAAGGTTGGAACAAGAACATTTTTCTTTGACACGGTCGACAAAATATTTGGGCTATCCTTACACTTTCATTGCTTTGCATGGCAGTAGTATTATTATAATTCAACGAGATGGTTCACAGATTTTTCAAGGGAAAAGTAGGATGAAGCTTTAGCATTGTCTCTCTTTCTCGAAATTACTCTTTTTTTTACACTTGAGAGAGATGCGTACAAAAGTAATGCATTCTTTCAGAGCACGGTAGATACCGAGAGCCACGACTTCATTTGATACGCAATGGGGAGCCGAGCAGCCCGAAAAGTTATCGTATTAAAAAGACTAAAGAGGGAAGATAAAAAAATGCTCCCCTTCCCTAAAAATTTGAAAAAAAATAGTTCTTCATTCGAATTTCCTATTTAAAAGGGTTTATTAACTCGGACTTTAACCACGGTACAATGAGAATGAACCTACAACTTGAAAAACAAAAATTCATATTATTTTTTAAAGATAGCTCCATTGATTTCCCCTAAAACAATACCTATATTATTGTTTACCTCCTGTTTGCACTTCACATTTTTCTCCAGTAAAGCGTGTAGAACTATTTTGTATTAAAATTCTATAGTTATAAATTTCTGATGCATATATATATATATATATGGTGTCCATTGTATATGCGGCGCAGCTTATATCACAGAATCCTAAAAAAAAAGGGAATCCACAAAAGGCCGTTGGATGTTCTGTAACGAGATACGCCAACAAAAAACAACATGAAATTGGCCTGCTATCGCCGAACAAGAAGTTCGTATTCCAGTTTTTTTATTGTATAAGGGAGATGCCTAGTTCCGGGATACGGTGAGAAATAAAAGTAAAAAATGCGCTTAGAAAGAAAAAGTGGAAAAAGAGGGGGTGAATTCCGCGTCGGTGCTGCAGTGAGCCATGTGATGGAACGTGAGAAAAAAAGGGGACACAACATTTTTTTAGTCATTTGTTTGTGTTTCCCTCGCTAGTTCTCTCACTATATTTCAGCTTGATACGAAAAAAAAACACAAGTGATTTTTTTATAGAGAAGAAGAAAAAAAAAACGGTCCCTCCTGTCGTCGACACGAATGTAGGTAAAGCACAGGGGACGTGGGAAATGGCGATGACGACGTCGACGTCGACCCCCCAGACTACAAACGGCCGGATCATTTTCTTTTCATGAGGGAGGGGCAGAGACGAGGAGGCATATGCGGGGCCCGCAAGACGGCCATCGGCAACAAAAGAACAGAAAAATGTGTAAGAGAGAAGACTCGATATCCAGCATTTAGGGCTTTCGTCCATTCATTCTTCCCCTCTTATTTGGCTTCTTCAAAGTCACTTGGATCGCGATACGGGTAGTAATGAGCCACTGAGCAAAACATTCCGCGTGATTGTGTATTATATCGGCGGGGATAAATCAAAGATTAACAATGGAAATCCAAAGGAAGGTTGCAAATAATCATTCAAAAATTTATGGAAAATTCACCATCTCCAAAATGTATTTCAATTGAGCATGCTCATCTCTTACATTTAAAAAGAAATTTGACGGGAAATAATTGATTTTTACACAAGACTTAATGCTCTTCACCCTCAAATTTCTTTTCATAAAATTATGTAAAAATCCTCTTGGCCACCTAGCGAGCAACTGACCAGGTATATTATGATCCCTAATGGCCAATTTGCCGGAGTTTCGTGAAGAAACGGGTGGCCACCAAAATGGAAACTTGAACGCAAACCATGACACAACTTATTTACACGATATGGATGTTTTCCATCATATCTTTCAGGTGGAACTGTTTAAAGCATCGTTGCAAGGAATGTTATCAGCTTCCGTATTTTCTGAAGAGGCGGGAATAAAGACGCTGTCTACTGGGGACGGATCTGCGCTGACTGAAGGGGGTGCCACATCTGCCGACTTTTCGTCGTCCAGATTGTTTAAAGATTGTAAAACCTCTTCAGTAGCGGTCTGCTCAGACTGGGCGAATGAAACGTATCCACTGGGAGAGGACGTTCCGTCCCCAACTGTTAGAGAAGATACATCTTCAGAGGGTTCCTCCGCATTGCTAGTCGCATCTGCAGCTTCTTGTTCCTTCTTCCATTGAATGTATGCTTCCTTGTAACCAGAAAGAGGAATAACGAAGACGGAAATGTCGTCGATAGTGGCTGCCTTCTCATCAGATGTTCGCCAGCTCCGCTCGCTTAGCTTGCCACGAGAACTCATTACCAAATCTTGGGCAGCTGAAGTGAAACGGTAACGGTAGCGGGCCTCGTCTTCAACTGGGAATTGTTCGAGACTACGGGAAACTATTTCGGCAACTCGTTCGTTGCTTGTCACATCCCAAAGACCATCCGTTCCCATCACCAAAACGTCCGTCTCGTAAATTGCTTCCTTTTCTATGTCGACAATTCTCACCTAGCAAATTAATAATATTGAAAATAATAAGTTGAAATATCAAGTATTATACTTGAAAGTAATGTTATGACTGACCTCAGGCTGCGAAGACAAAAACGGTTTGATAAGGATGTTGGAATTAGGGGCCCGCAAATCATGATCTCCAAAACCTCGAGTGACTCCAATTGTAGCCTATTGAAATCATAAAAATTAATAACCCGTGTTAAGTGTTATCTTGGATGGTGCTTTACCAAAACTCGACTTCGTTTGCCCTCGCCATAAACGACTGGAAATTTAAGATCCTCATTAGTGATTGTTTTGTAAGCCCAACCAGTCATATGTGGTTCACGGTAGAGCAGACGCTGACCCACGTCTCGCCGATTGGGTCGACGAGCGAAATCTAGTGCCGTGTAATCACCACCGAGTAATTCTGGTTGCAAAGCGGCCAGTTTTCGAATCCGCTGGCGCTCCGTTTCCGGAGTGAAATCATTTGATAAAGGGAAAGCTTTCCGGCCACGGCATAGCACAGCTCGCGAATCTCCAGCATTCGCCACAAACAGTTTACCACAGATAAATAGAGAAACTACGACAGTACAGCCACCTGTCACGCGATATTTCATTCGGTCTTCGGCGATACGATTGTCCTAATTTTTTTTTAAAGGAAAAAGAACAAGTTGAAATAACCGAAGAAAAGCGCCAGGTGACGCCATCTAACTTGATGATCAGACTTTACCATTTCATGGAATGTGGACTCCAAAGCTCCAACCACAAAGCTCTCCATACTGATCTCTTTTTCTGGAAACCACAAGATTCTGTTTCTACCAACCAGCTGAGGATCAATAGATTGCTTACAGTGGGGTAGGAGATGATGAATAACATCCATAAGTTTATCCTAACAGAATAATATCATATCAAGTATAAACTATCGATGAAACTGATAATTAAGAAACCAATTTACATGGAGGATGCAGTGCAGTTCATAAGATGCTGAAATGGCAGCCCCTGTACCAGCATGACCATCAAAAAGTGCAAAGTAAAAATAGGGTATTCTTTGACGGAATGATTCCTTCAATGAGGAGTCCTTTTCTGGGGTGGAAGGAGGAGTATGGAATTCACTTTCTGCTGTGTGTCCATTCTCTAATCTATTTTCCAGAAAGCCAACATGAATCCTGGCTTGATCTTCATTCCTTAATGATTTCCCAGCATTGACAGCCCTGAGGAACAAAAAATAAGATAAAAAATAAATATCATGTTTTCCAGGTTATCTTACTCAGCATAGCCTGAATTCCAGGGAAGTTTAGTTATGTCTCTGGGTACAATAATGGGTCTGATGGTGTGGTCTCCTGCCACCTGAATTTCATCCTCTGTATTGAACTGAAGGAAATGAGGTCTTGTGTAAGGAAACTTCAGGGGCACTTTTGGTTCACTGTTTGCATCACTGACTTTATCAGGTGACACTGTGTCCAAATTATTGACTACCGAGAAAAAAGCATTCCGAAACTTGTTCAGCATGATGATCTTACAATATAATGTATTAAACTATAATCAAACATACACTGGAAGTTACGCTTCAATTCAAGAAGAATTTGACTTTAAAGAAAGAAAAACAGTTGGGTCTGCGACTGACTGTCACTAATTCGTGGGACCAAATTGTGGAACTGGAAATCGGAAACTCGGAACAGAATATAACGGTGGAGCACGAATACTATGGCTATTCTGTGGAATCAAAAATGTGGAAGTGTGTTCTATTTGAAAATCATTTTTGAAAAAAAAATCTTTATCTTAACTCATTGAACGTAATCCAATTTATTGATTCTTCGCGTAAATTTTTATTCGAGCTTTTATTGTCGGGCGACATTCACGCAAATCCCGTAAGTTGGCAAAACTCTTTTTAAATTTGATTTATTTTGGTACTTTGATTGACTTGTGTTCCGCTCGAAATCGTGCGTATCAGTTATGTCATTTAATGTTATTCATATCCTAAAACTGTTTTCTTTTAGCTCAATTGGAGTACGGCACAAAGCCTCGTCATTATCTCGTTAACTGATCGTTGATGATGATTAGAATAGTTGTACTCATTCACATTCTATTATAAATACTGATTTCATTGGGAAATAAAGATAGGTTCGGTAACTTATTCTATTATTGAGGTCGTATATTTAAGAATATGAGTCAAAATAGGTGGTACTAATTAACAAAATGTGCTTGTATTTATTTAGCCTGTAGATACAGTTGATAACAGTGTATAAATTATTAAATGTGACCCTCACGGGTAAATTACAATCACATTTTAAACTTATCATTTATTAACAGACATAATCAATATGCATTTATCAACACCACCACAAGTTTATCTTAAGTTGTATCTTAAAACATTCAATAAACTATAAGAAATATTGGGATAAGTAAGGCAATAAGCAATACCAAACAGGTGAGTTCATTACGGAGACCAGAAGAAGCCAAATTACAGTCAACAGAATACACGTGTGTGGTTTGCAAGTCAGGGTTTACTACTGAAAAGCTAAAATTTGTGAATCCGTAGCATGCAGCGCCAAATGCTCCATCAATATTTAGGGCTACTACTGCCCCACTAAATTCAGGATAGCGCTTCGCAATTCGCTGGAGAGAGTAATCCGCGGCTATCTTGGGCGTCAATCCGTTTCTCATGTATTCAACAGCCACCAAGCTAGGAAGAAATCGCATCAAGACATCACCGTCGCCAGTTGCGGCAGCACCTCCGACTTCCTGATCCACGTACGATCCCGATCCGGTGATGGGTGAATCCCCGATTCGACCAGGGATCTTATGCCTGGCTCCGTTAGTCGATGTACCACTAGCTATATTCCCGAATGAATCAATGATCACCATTCCAATCGTGTCGTGTCCTATTTTTTCACCTGTTAAGAATTATTTTGAATTGTCGATATTCTTTCTTAATAGAATGAAAACAGAGAGTTGAAGATCTCACTGTACCTTTGGGAATCTCATTACTACTGTACTCGAAATCTTTATTCCGTTTTTCAGGAATTAGGCTATAAGGACCACAGTTTTCACGCGGGTCAGGGTACACATCCTAAAAATGAATTGGACCGTATAATCATTGAATTAGTGAGCACCTAGTTTCCTTGAATCTATGTATTGTTTTCCATTCTTGTGAGTTTTTATATAAAATAGCTCAATCCAAACCTTCCAAAAATTGGGCTGGCATTTCTCATCTTGCCATTCTTTCCAAATGTCTTCTGATTCTGAAGTTGTTAAGTTCTCTTCATGAAACCCCATTTGTATAGCAAACTGAGTTGCCCATTCCCCAACAAGAAGTGTATGCTCAGTTTTTTCCATCACTTTCCTTGTAAATTTGAATTAAAATTTTTTTTTATTACAAGTTAAAAAATATTAGAATTGTATATAAATAGCAACTTACTGTCTAGCTGACTTACTGTTAAATTAGGTATAAATAAATACTTTTAAATATAAATGCATATACCTTGCAACTCCTATAGCATTCTTGACTCTTCTTATTCCTGCAACAGAACCTGATCTGTGTGTTGGCCTGATTACAAATAAAGGGGGGTAGATTAACTTGGAATTAAATTATTTTACCCAAATAGAGGAGATTGATGCCATATATATACACATACCCATCCATTATCATGGCATCAAGAGTGGTTTCTCCATCTTCATTTGGGCTCCCACCATATCCAACACTTCCATCACACTTGCTCAATTTCACACACAGAGCAGCCTTTTTCAATGGCATCCAAGGCAGTTCCATTCAATTTGTAGACAACTTCCCAAGCTGAAAGTAAGTAAATTAATTGTGTGATATTTTCAATAAAAAATGTTAAACCATGGTCTTCAACCTTTTTCTGTAGCATTCCTGAATGGCCAGGTATTTATTACAACAGGAAGCATTGAGGATTGTTTAAATTTTTTACCCAACATTGCTAACACATTAGTTGGTTCTTTAGTTGAAGCTAGAGAAGTCACACACAAACTGAAACTAATTAGGATGGTGGTTAAAAAGTAGTTGGAGCGAATACAGAACATTTTGGCAATAAGGGTACGGTACTGCGTATACGTCAGTTCAAATTATAAAATATGAACTACATGAACTAAACCGTGGCTGATCAGACGGCGTTACTTGATCAGACACTCAAAATTTCACTCACTACTAAGACAGAATTTACGATAGTTAGATTTGACTATTTAAGGATTAGCAAATCGTCATAAGCCGGTCACTCAGTCAGGCTCTTTCAAGCATACTTTAATAAGAGTTTAAGGATACTGGATACTGCGAGGAGTGAGGACATCAGCAAGAGACAATCATTTGAATTGTATCGAGCGGTGGTGCCGCTTTTATGACATTTTGCCTTGTTTTTTAAGTTTTAAGTCTGGCACGGTCTCAACTCTTGATAGTCCCCATTAAAACGTTTTGAAAGCTACCCTAAAGTCCGAGAGCTTAGAGATAATTCCTTTCAGTTTTATCAAATGGAGGCTTGAATAATAGACTTAAGGACGCATGATCAATGTATGCGTCCAGGCGATCCAGCAAGTCCAGGATTAACTGAAACATATCGCGTCATCAAGAGGGGCTCGATCGAAAATCTCTATGATGAACGGCTAAAACGCTCGGCATTCCCTTTTTTATATGCTATTTGCGTGTGATTGTTATCAGACTTATGCATGATATACGAGCTTATTAAAAGGTATTATTACAGTTAGGCCTATACATAAAGTCAGTTATAACAAATAAAAATAAAAATATTTTTAGTCTTTAGCATGTTTACAAGATTAATAATTTTATTGTCTTAATACTTAAGATTATGACAGCAATGAAATAGGCAATTCCATCCAGGTATTAATATTATAGTCGTGTAGGCCTATATATTGATAAACCATACTGACTACCTATCTTCTTTTTAGCCAAGTAAAAGCAAATAATAGTATCAAGATAAGTTCAGGTGTATAATTAGAATCTACTTTTATGAAACCATTTTTGTTTCATTTAAAAGTGACTAAATGAGATAGATGAAAGGATACAAAAGAAGGAACCTTCCAAACCTATAATGTAGTGTACATATTGTATTTATATGCCCATTATACCAATATTAATATAACATCTATATTTTTAGATAAAAATACAGTTTTTTTTTCTTTCAAGCCATCAGAAAAAGATATCGTTAATGAGAAGAAATCGCAAGGAAAAAATTTATAATTAGATTGATACAATCTGTTTTCAGTAATTTTTTATAGATTTGGAACTGATGCTCATTTGTTTTGTCTTGTGCGGCTCTTCGAATCAGTTTGCAGTTGGGGGGTTAGGTGGTCTTGGATCAAATTCCTATATTCATTTGTATATAGTAGCCTTTAATGTTTTATATCTGTAATTAATTATAATACCTGATTGTCATTGTGTTTTCTGTCTCCTTGAGGGCGAATTGAGCCAGGTCGAAGAAAGAACAGTGCCATAGCCAAAACAACCCAGCAAATGATGAAAAAAGGCATATTTCCTTCATTCTGCGGAGGTCCTTGTAAACCAGGAATGTCATCACACTGAGTGTCTGTGCAGTACGACTGAGATGATCGAAGCTGTAAGTAAAATAGTGAAATGTTATCCAGTGAACTCAAAATATAAACAGTTAAAGAAAAAAAAAAGTACAATAAGAAAAAAATATAAATAATAAGCTCACCAAAGAGATCAGACGTCGCATAGCGAGTTCATGATTCCAGACACATTCGCAGGGGTCGAAATCAGGTGGATCCGACATTTTCAGCGGGCTCCGAAATGTGATTGAATTGATGAAAACTGGTACTTGCCACTTGTGGTTATTCACAATATGTGACGTGGACTCTTTTCACCAAAAAGAATGATAGAATCGCAAACAGCCACAGACAGACTGCCACATGCACACCTGTGGGAACAGTGCAAGAATCGGCGAATTACAGAACTTTGTTTATTTAATAAAAAATGGACACCAGGAAAGGTAAACGTATGTTGATATTTGTGATTGTGAAACTGTTATTTAGTGTCAATTTGTCATAGCTTACTATAGCATGGTAAACCTGGCTCCACAGCTCCGCTGCTCCAGATTGTCTAGTTCATTCTTCATTCAATATCGCCACAGGCTAAAAGGCTCACGGCGCCAGGGATTCTAGCGCCACCGCTTCAACGCTACTAACCATACCATACCAATTAGTATACTAGCGCACCCATTTGATAACAATAACTAAATCAAATAACTCCAATAGTGTCGTGTGAACATAATTTGGCTGGAATATTAATAAGATTCGGGAAAATAAATCGTAAAATCCCGGAATCTTGTTATCAATTTCCCATTTGTAGTGATCATCTCGTCATTGCCAATTATTGTGGAAATTAGGAAAGCGCATAGCAGTTATTTACACTTTCGAGGCTAGCGATCAGTGGTTGATATCGTTCTCCGTAATAATACTATCGCTTTTTAAATATATACATATGTATAATCTTAGTAAATACTAAATAGTATACAATGATGAATATGAGGTGCGCATTTGCGCAATAATGCAAGGCGCGCGTTTACGTTTTTAAAAAGTATCAACCTTTGTTTTTATTACGAACGATCGAGAAATACTGTTTGTATTTTACTTATTTCGTTCGAGTTAGTTTTGTAAATGATTGAAAATGAAATCTTAACCAACAAGCTGATTATCAATAAGGATTCCAGCATAATAAACCGTACTTCAGAGAAGGGGAAATAAAAGTAGCAGTACAATTAAGCTCGCTAGCTGCGCGCAATTGCTCGTTTATTAACACCGATACAAGAGTAAGAAGATGAGGAAAACAGCAGTGGTGAAGATACTGAACACATATTACTAAATACAATGTCGGAAACAAAGTTGAACGAAAAATGTCAGATCTCATATTTATATTCTACTGTTTTAAATATTGGAATGCTTCAGTATGTGGTCGGGATTGAATAATAGTTGTGTAGTAGTACGGAATTTGAATATAGGGGTTTTAATATTAGTTTGAAGTGATTCCTTATTTTAGAATTAAGTTAAGTGGTAAATAAGTGAATCACAGAATAAGTAGCATAAATTATATGTAAAGGAAAATGCACTGAGAGATTTAAATAAATAAATAAAAACTAGCGAGCAATAAGATTTTCCGATCAAAAGCATACCGTAAGTACTACTACCAAACTGAGATCATAGAAAAAAAAATTCCAAAGTAAAGTTTTTCTTTTACCGTAATTGGTTTTCAATTGTTCAAGTAATCATCGATGATTCTTCTAGAAAATGACTAGAGTTAAGTTACGGTATGTAACCTTCGCAAAGAACTTTTTTTTAATGTCTCGAAATTATACAGTGGAACCGAGCGGAACATAACTATTGATTTGATCTTAGAATGTGGGATGAAATAAAAATGACTTTATGTTAATGAAACCATTATAAAGTATTAAGTAGAGATTCACAATTGGAATGGCGAGATATCCATCGTCATTTTTTATGACGATAATAATTCAGAAAAGTTAAATAAAATTGAGGGTGCCGCGAGATCTGTTTTCATGGAGTTGCAAAAATTAATATTTTGCATTAAAATTATTAAATATTTTGATAATCCAGAAATAGTTGCAAGGTTAATAAAATGGAATGGTTAGGAGTATTCAATTGTACATGAGCATCATACATTTAAAGGGTTACTTGCATTAGAATGCTGAGGACTAGGGAATATACTGCTGTGGATGGAATAACAGCTTTGAATACTAGGGGAACGGCTGGAATGGTATGGTTTTCTGGAACTTCTGGAACGAGGCGAGAGTTGACTTGACCAAGATGAACTACTTCTCCGTGAGCGGGAATGTGTACGACTGTGTGATCGGATACCAGACGAAAAACTAGATGATGAGAAATTGGATGAGTGACTACTCCAAGAGCTGGAACGACTGGAACTTCTTCGCGATGGACTATTATTTTTATTTGAACTCCAGGTAGAGTGAGCTGGAGAAGTTTCCCGTGACGTTGCCCGTTTGTAAGGAACTGGTCGCTTTCGCGCACTGCAAATAAATGGTAGGGCGGCGTCTTTATAACATACGCAGTCGCTTGCAAATTCTTATTAACCAACACGAAAAGAATCCATGCATGGCGAATGCTTTTTCTTTAAAAAATTCTGCTCAGTGATTTTATTACTATTTTTCACACTGTTGAAATTAATTTTATTTTTACTTTATTGAAGCAAGGAAAAGACTTGGAAAAAAATAATGCCATAGGCTTTATTAAAGTTTCTTATTTTAAAGGCAATCTTGGATATAAATATTTTCGTAACGATTCAAGAAGCTAAAACAAGTAGACCGTTACCAAAAATAAGGGTCTCGCTTCCTCTCGAAACACGCACTTTTTTTTTAATGAACGGCCAATAAACAAGAGAATTTACAGGAAAAAACTTCCTTACATCGGATTAGCTGTCATTTATATCATATCTTACCTTGTTGCTCTAAGGAGACAAATCCCATTTAAAAGTCGCTAAGAAAATTTGGGAACCATGAGACATAAGAGATTACCTTTCCATTTTTTTTAAGATGGGAGATTTGCAGAATAATGGCTTCTCCAGTGCTTATTACTCCATAAAAAAAATAATAATGAAATAAAACCAAACTGAAGACAAACATAAAAACACAAAACTGTATTAAGGAAATGGTAGAGAGAAACAAAGAAAAATGTGACATACAGAGTTTAACACTCCATCTACAAAATATAAGAAACCGAAATGGCGAAATCAAATCTTGTCCAGAATTACTACAGGACAACTGAAAAGAAAATATCGGGAGTAAAGAGGGAAAGAAAACATAGTTGCATGGGGGTTCAATTCTGTTTTACTTCACGTCTTCATCGTCATGAAAGCAAAGAAGAGAGAAAACCTAGTGGGGAATCAATGATATTTTTTCGAATCTTTGTACCTGGTGATACGTCTACGGTCGAGAAAGCTTGGCGAACCGGCCCTCCGTGGAATTGAGGGTGACCGCTTACTCTTGGAGCGACGTTTGGACGAGGCTGAAGAAGAGCTTGAAGATGAGGCAGAAGAAGATGCAGAAGATGAAACATCTGAATCAGAGTCTGAGGAGGATGAAGAAGAAGTGGAGTGGTCTGATTTACTGGAAACAGAAGAATCGGAACTTGATGACGACGAAGAGGATGATGATGAAGAAGAACGAGATCGATGCTTCTTCTTCCTGGATGATTGGCCTAGTTTGTCAATATACGATCCTAGTTTAGCCAAATCTTCCTTCATCTTTTTCGTTTGTATGGTAGCAGACGCTTCTTCCAATTTGTTGGTTTCGTAATTGCTCTCTGCCGACTGTTTGTGGTCTATACGTTCAGACCGACTTTGGACGCTAGCGAAAGTGCTCTCTTTCACTGATTTAGACTCCAGAACGACTTTCTGTGCCTTGTGAGTACCCTCCTTGTTAATCGTTTTCGGTTCGGTTTGATTCTCTTTACGAGGAATTCTTTCGGCAGATCTCCGATCGCTCCTACGATCATCATCACGACGCGACGGGCGTCGATTGCTCTTCACGAGGGCTCTTGTAAGCATCGCGTCTGGAATAAGAACGGTGCTCCGAGTGATCGCCTCTTCCTCCACGACTAGAATAATGACGATCTTCATCTCGATGTCGAGGGCGTTTATCAGCAACTTCTTTGCCATCGTCTTCATCTGATCGAGCAGAACGCTTCCGACTTTTGGAATCTTGTTCAGGACGCTCGTTTCGTGAGTTGTGAGAGTCAGTCCTTCGATGACGTGGTGGGCTAGTGCTTCTGGAATCGTGCCGACGAGGTGGACTCGTTGCAATGTCACGCTGCGGCTCAATGTTGAACCGGTTTCTTGGATGCATCGTCCGAAACGGAGGGAGTCCTTTTCCTTTCCTTGCGTTTACCTCTGGTCTCAGCTTCATCAACGATGTCCTTCTTCTTACTACTCTTCTTTTTCTTTTCCTTTTTCTCCTTTTTAGATTTTTTGTCTTTTTTGCTTTTCATTTTTTTATCGTTCTTCGATGGAGAAGCGATGACAATCTGTTCTGTAGATTCAACAACTGACTCTTTCTCCGGAGACGGAGTGCGGACGATTCCGTACGTCTTCTGCTCGGCAGCAGCCTTAGCTGCAGTTTCACGAACTCTTCGTTGGGGATCTAGACTGCTTCCTTCCACAAAGTACTTGCTGATTCCAAAAGCTTGGCGGAGGCTCTTATTCTTCTCTTCTTGGGCTTCCGCAATCTGATGTGTTTCTTTGACGCTGTAAAGAAAATACAAAGGTTAGAAACCATAGGAATTGTGACGAGATGAGGAATGTCATTTCTTAATCATACAAATAAATAAATAAATTTCAAAACTTGGGACAGGTTACAGCTCGTACCTAACAACAGAATGGATAAAAGACGTCCTCCTTTTACGTTTGTTTCGGCGCTTGCGTTTACGCTTCACTATGGGAGGGTCGCACAACGTAAACGAATGTGCCAATAGACAAGGACATTTCAGATGAACTGAAACACCTCCTGGAGTAACATTATGACTATGACTAAGCATGAAGGGAAAATCGCCAACAGTTGAAGGAATCAACTGCTTATTCAAAAGGGTATGCATCGCATGGTGCCAAGCTCTCTGCAATGGCAGCAACGATGGATCGCAACACTCGGACATTTTACACACTTAAAGACGAAAAGGCTATATAAAATGGAAGACTTGGTTACAATCAACACACATAAACTAATATCTCGCGTTAAGGCGGCACATGTTGGAAGACTATGTTTGCAAGGTACACAAACAAACAAAAAATCTCAAACGAAATGTTTCAGTCAACTCATTGCTCAGTACGGTCGCGCGTTTCCCCCTCTAGACCCCAACTAACGCTGAGCAAGCCCAGATCGAATCCACCGAATTCCACTACTACCGCTCTAAGAGATGCGATGCTCGCGAACAGACTTGCGCAATAACAACCACATCCGGATCAATAACTTACACTATTCTGCCGTATTCGTCCGTCTCGTAAGAAGTGGTGCCTTTTCCCTCCTCCGCAGCTTTCTGCATTAGAGAAGCACGGAATTCGGCCAAGCGGGATTCCACCACATCCTCCGACAATCTAAACAAATTAAATAAATTAAGATTGAAAATAACTGAAGAAAAAAACAAAGGAACAAATTCTTTAAATAGAGACAAACAACACCACCAAGAAAAATATATAAACTCACACAACAATTGTTGAGGAGCATGATGGAAAAAACATAGTTACCTTCTTTAAATAAAGCTTACCTCTCTCATAATTCCACATCTGGGTTAACCAATAGGGTGCAATAGTAGCACAACAATAGATCAATCAGATTCACACATTTACAAGAATCCATTGAAAAGTAACACCCCAAGACGAAGTAAGAAGGTTATTTCCCCCAAAAAACTAAGCCTATCATAATTGTTAAATATCCTGATACTAATGACTTACCCTTGATCCTGAAGCTCTTCCTGGAGTTCAAGACATTTAAGCTCCAATTTTCTCTTCCTCTCATGGTCCAAAATCTCCAAATTTGGTTTCTTTTGGGAAAGCGAGTCAAGTTTTTGAATTTCTTCTTCTGTTTTATACTTGACTTTTTCCTTGGTAGTATGAACAAATGCTAGGTTTCTGGTGACATAGCCATTAGTTCCAGAACCTCGAGCTGTAGTGAGTCCAATACCATTGTACATTTCTGATGAAAAGATGAAAACATAGAATAGAAACAATGTTTTTTTTTTATTTTTAAGTTGAAGTTTAGAATTATTTTCTGACGGCAATATGTTTTGACAAGACAAATCTGTCGACAATTCTGAAGTATAAAATAATTACAAAATCATGGAAAGAATCTTACCTTACGAGAATTTTGAAATTCTTACTCTTTGATTATAATTCTACAACGTGTCTCGTGAAGGAACTGTCGTCATAAGCTGTCGTTTTGAACATGAACGTCTGCAACAGTGAAGAGAATTTCACATAACTTCCCGAACGTGTAAAGAATATTTTTACTGACGCACAGAGCCGCACAGACATATCAACGGTCCAAACAAGACCTCCTGTATCAACAAATACTACGGCTGGTCGTCTGTTCTCCCAGCAGGAAACTATATAAAACTACCGGACTACTCGGTGGGCCTTGTGTATAATCGTACACTCGTAAGTAATCGATATTTTAATTTCCAAAACTGTTTGTGTTGCTGACAAAGACTGTCGTCTGTCGAGACTCGAGTGTCGACTGAATGATTATTTTTATGTACAAATTGTTCATTCTTACAGATGTAAATTACCATTTCAGAAATTTGTTTTCATATGTTTATTTGTCTTCAGTGGTAACTCTTACACCAGCAGTTGATTCTCTTTGCGAGGAATTCGATCGACAGATCTTTCCCTCCGATCGCTCCTACGATCATCATCATCAAGATCATCAAGATCATGGATACGAGTTCTACAAATCAGTATGAAAAAATGCAAGAAGAGGTAAATTATTTAAATAGGTTTCTATTGACATAGTTGAATTAAACTGATTTGGTATCATAATTTGATGAACATAGCTTAATTTTCAATGTAGTATACTACTATCTATATTAGTGTTACTCCTTAAGAATTGAAGTGTTTAACCCATGTATTTTTTTGTCTTCTCATTTGTAAAGGAGTTAGAAGTACTCAACAGCATATATGAAGGTGATTCCTGTTTTAAACAATTGGGCCCATCCACTTTCCAATACAAGGTTAAATAGATTAAAATAAAGTATACCTATGTTGACTATGTGTGTATATTAACATTGCTTTGATGGATTTTTCAATAAATATCAGTATGGTGATGATGGCCATCCTCATTCAATCTTGTTGGAAATTAATTGGCCTGAAACATACCCTGAATCACCACCAAACATCAATTTGGATGTATTCTACAATAAACACATGTAGACCTGTTAGATATAACTTTTTTATTATTATTCTACATGTGTATTTTATTAATTAATTTTTATATTTCAGTGCTGTGCATGTGAAAGAGGAAATCAAGCTAAAGTTGCTTGCTGAAGCTAATGAAAATATAGGATGTGCTATGACATTTACCCTCATGGGTAAGGAAATTCCAAATTATTTTTAGACTCTTTATCTTTTCATAATAATTTTTTTAAAATTAGAATGGACTAAAGAACACATTGAGGAGCTTTTAGTGAATCAGCCTTTGGAATTGGAGTCTTGCCTTAACGAGTTGGAAATTGATGAAAAGGTAAGATAGTAAACGTTTATTTGGGTAGCCAATTAATTCTTATATAATCGATTTTCCTTTCAATTAGCCGGACGCTTCCGTTAATAAAGAAAAGGAACGCCGAGTGCAGGCGTTAACTAAATCCCAAAAGAGGCGTCAATGGGATCGAATGGATGGGAAAGGAGAAAAACCGCGAGGATTTGACTGGGTGGACGTCATTAAACATTTATCTCAAACAGGCGGTGGTCCCCAGTCATTGTCCAGTAGTTCTTGAAAGGAATAAATTTACATCTCGAAGCAATGTCACTTATGAAATCGTATCACTTTCTCCTAAAATCCTTTACCTTTTTTTAAATGCGTAATAACGTAACGCATAATTGCGGTTGAACTGAGTGTCCTCGTTCAGTCGTCTGTAATTTACATCCTAGCTATATTTCTATGATCCTTGAAACGGTTGCCTAAAACTACGTCGACATACCGCTGGTTAGCGGAACTATAATTATCGACGATCTCTTATATAGCTTTAGATCTGCATAGTTGCAATTGTTTCGTTCAATGATCATTCCATTATTTTATTCATAATTCAACAGATTAAATGAGAACTATTTGAAACCCATTAAGGACCTTTAAATGTATAGAAATAACTGGATTTTGAAATTGAAGACTACCTAGTTAAGGTGGGTGATCAGAACTTCTACAAATACAGTTTCATGGAAGACCAAGAATTCATTCAACACAGGAAAGAGAGATTCCAAAGAAGAAAAATGAATTATAGTAGAGAAGGTAATTGTAAACTTGAAAATAACTAAAGCAACTGGGCAGGCTATGTATAAGTAGAATCCATCAAAGTGGTTTCTCCTTCTCAATAACCTTGAAAAATGTTACACAAGAAATCGCTCCCCACAGTATAGCCGAAAATAGGAAAATTAATTTTATAGATTGGCTGATAAAATTGGCCCACCATCCGTTTACGATTAGCAAAGGAATGAAGGAGAGACCGTTTTGAATGTAAAATAACGCAATCAAGCATCGAGCGAATTCAAGGAAAACATACTGCGAATGGTTGTCAAAAAAAGTCCCCTGAAACGATAAAATATTTATTCGTTAATAGAAAGAATTATTTCTATGTTCAACCTTACCATCGTCGTAAGGGATAGTATTACGAACAACATGTGGAAAGTAACCGCGGTCCTGCCTAAAAACTTTTTTTAAAAAATAAAATTTAGTGAATCATTTATTACTAGTAGATAAGTATTCCTATCAACAATCTACATAGCTTTACTAGGTACCTCTTCAAGGATGGTAACGGCTTCGAATCCACAAATTATCAAGAAGAAATGAGTAAAGTGGTAAATATTCCAATACCAGGTGGTTGTCTGATCCAATTTTTTCCGCTCCCTTATCTGTTACGCATTGGACACATGAATGTACATATTTCTTGAAACTATTTTATTTGCAAAAAGCTTACATCTGGAATACTATCGGGATTTCCTGTCCATGGGCTTCCTGGTGTCCAACCAGGTCCTTTAATGAGAGAGTATAATTTGTTTTTCCAACCGTCCATAGACTTGAATTTTTTGTACAGTTTGACAAAATAAAATGTCTGTACAAAGCGCGCGCGCGCAAAAAAAAAAAAAAAAAAAAAAAAAAAACATACAAAATGATCATCTTTTGTGTTGTATGTAATAAACTAGAAAAGGGTTGCGTTCGACCTACTTCGAGATACATCACGCTATAGGATTGTGGTTGGTCCACTAGTCCGTAAACGATTTCCTGATCCTCGGGTAATGGCTGGAACGTTCCAAACATCCTAGATGCCAAAGATATTATCGGCGGTGGATATAATTATATGATGGGTTATATAATACATTATAAATATAGAACCACATTTTGTTACTTTCTACGTTTAAAAAATAAAAATTTCTAGACAAATAGCTTTACGGTAGACAAATTTGAATCTGGAATAAAACCTGAAGAACCCTACTAGAGTTAGTTTTATAAATGAACCCTGTAGAAATATTCACCTGTCCCAGATTATCAACCAGGCGCCGTAATTTTTGTCCTGAAAATAGGAAGTACAAGTTTGTAACAAATAGATCTCCTCATTTCAAAATTACTTATACATTCTGTTATGTAGGCTATTAAAACAAAAAATCTATTAACTTGAATACGCTTACCTTTACTCCCATCAATTTTGCTTACAAAAACTTCACAAACTGTGTTATATTATTTTATTTTACGAAAAAATGATAAAAACTAACGTACGTACCAAGCAAATTTTATTGCAACCTGGAATTGGGAAAAAATTTAAATTATTAAATTGGTAACTAAGTTGAATAAAATCGAAAAGAAAAATAATATTGAAATATGATTTCAAAAAATAACAACGGCACCGTGATGAACTTTGTGGTGAGTTGGGGTGTTGAAAATATACTCCAAAGGCCCAAGATTTCCTATTATTTCAGTGTGCTGGAACAAAAGAGAAACAATGAATTGGTTTTCAAAAGTTTTTATCGTTTTAAAAATATAATAATCGGTACAATCCAAAACTGGTAGAGAATGGAGAACTGAAGGTGAAGTATGTAATACGTCGGAGGGATGAAAAGTGCAAGTGGCAAATATGCAAACTGCGTCGGTTTTGCGAAAAAAATTAATGAGAAAAATTCGCTAATAAGATGGAACATAAAACTTTTTTTACCCCTAGAACCCAATCCTGAAAAAATGGGAGTCGTAAAACATTAACTAAGGAAAAATTCTCTGAACTGTGGTGCGCTTGATGGTGAGCCCATATGAAATGGATCTCTGAGATATATAAAAAAATAAAAATAAAAATAGTAAGTTAATAGGCTCATAAATGACGAATGAAAAGTTTGGTCCAGCTAGTGTGGCACTTACCGTGACCGGCTCGATGAGCCCAATAATAACAGAAATCAATCAAAATAGCTGAGAGGTACCACGTGTAAATAGAATCCCATGGTAATTCTGCTACTCTGTAATGAGTGTAGATGTAGATGTAGATCGAGTGCTCTGCTCCACGGAATAGGATTCTGGAGAGAGAGAGAGAGAAAAAAAAACAAAAAAAACGAGAAAGTTATTTCCTATACTATTTTATATGCGATAACGATTTATATAGAAGCTACGGTAATAAAATAATGAATAGAACAACTTCGCCCGAGTCTCAAACAAGCCTTTACCCATTTGCCTTGAAGGAAAAACGAAAAAGAAAATGACTATTTTATATTCTTCTCGAGATCGTCAGTGCAAATCGATGTCGAAAAGATGTAGAAATGCATTGCGATGGATTTTTCGAAAAGGCGCGTCATAAGTGTGATTGTATCGAAGTTCACAAGAATTACGTAAGCATTGTGCGAAAGACAATAAAACTACTTTCGCGTGTTGAATGCAACAAGTCATAAACATTGTCGTTTTGCGCTCGTAGGGGCAAGGAAATTGTCAAATTGGCCTACTTGATCCGCATCAACAAGTTCAAGTTGATGACAATTGGATACTTTCTTTGGTATGTTTAGGATAAAACCCATTTCCAGCTGGATTGCTGGCAATAGTAACGGTGTCTAAAATATCCAATCCGGATAACATCCGTCTCGACATTCTCTTGAGATTCAAATTCTTGTTTGAATTTCCCATATGAAACTTGGCGCCCCGACCCGCGAATCGCGATAACGAATCACACGTCGATTCCAGAATAGATTTCCGACCAACAGACCAGCACAAAACCTTGATTCTCAAAAACGCGCACACCTTGAGAAACTCCGCATTGTATTGAATTAACTTCTGGCTTTCTTTTTTCTTTCTTTTTTTAACCCACAGATAATGACGATAACTTTTACTTTCTCTTATGCGAAGAACTGCCGAGTCTTCCGCTATAGTACCGTTCCGGTCTAATAGTGAGCCCCGTGTGTGTAGTAGCTACTCTATAGAACGATAATACGGACTTTAGGCTTCACAGAGTGTGGAAAATTTCTGATATATTCTCCTCATTTTCTCTTTGTTCTTTACACACGTGTTTGATAGATTGGGCGCATTTCTGGTCAAGCTAAACACGCAGCGCACATGCAGGATACTCATTTTTTATCGAATAGATCTCTATTATGTCATTATTTCTTAATTATGACACGTGAAAGTAAGAATATTAACTTTTATTAAGTACACAAGAAAGTGAAAAGCGCTGGATCTCTGAATAAAAAATGCAAGGTAAACTCTCATTTTCAAATGTAATCTGTTTCGCCCGGGAACCATGTGCGCAGTGAAAGTGGCCGCGAGAGAAAGTGGTGCTGGATAGACGCGGAACTGAACCAGTTGGTCGTTTTCGAGGACGAGCAACTCAAAACGGATTCGCACGACACAAAAGATTATGAAATGTATGGGTTGTCCTGGAATCTTTGAGTCCACTGTATGAAAAATTTACTAAATGATGCGATTCCCAAAAGCAGCTTCTTTTACTCTAATTGAAGCCTTAAAAACTTCCGAAATACATTATTTTTTGCATTGCAAAAGATCGTTCATAATTCATATAGTCTTACGGATAATACATTTAATGAATTTTTAAAAAAATTTAATTACCTCCCAATTTCCATGAATATAAACATGGCTGCGCTTGCAGCTCCATCAGCCAAATTAGGTGGTTTTCGGTACTTAAACCACACGATAATCCACTCCAGAAAGATGAATATAACTGATAAGGGTAGTGCCTGTACGCAAAATATAGGTTTGTAGAAAATATAGAAGACTAGTTCTGCACAATCCCAGTTCAGGGGATGATGAATAAATAAAATAGTCTGTAATTAGATTGATTAAGCCTAAAGACACTAATATCACTTACCGGTAATTGATACAATGATACATAATGGTATATATTTAATGATATCATAATTACTGTTTCATATAAAGTAGACAGTGTAACAAATAAATCAAAGCGCAGAACTAAAAAGGTTGCAAACTATGAAGTATGAACTGTACCTCAGTGTAATAATCGATGAGTTCATCTTGGTGTTGGAACATTTCTTCGTACGGATTTGAAAGGTAGAAATAACGTCGACACGCTTTGACAAGCCATGCCAATTTATTGGTAGAAAACAGAGTTGTATTGAAATTTGTTTTGAAGCGAGGTTCGAAATTACTTTCCCAAATGACTGGTGGACAACTAATATTGGCCGCCATGTCAATAATTTATTGATTAGCTGATAGTTTACTGGAATAAAGGCCAACTTTTAGCCTATTAGCTGCAAGTCAAAACTCTTCCGACGTTGGACAACTACTGAAAAGCGATCAGCACTGACGGACAACGCATACCATTCGCAGCTGCGATTCCACGCCTAGGAGTCTAGGAGAAGAGCCGCGCCAAATAAATTCGAGACATTGGGAGGGACTAGTTTCGGCCTTAGACTTTAGAGAGCGAAAGGAGAAGGTGTACGTGTTTCCCACATCAACCCGGGTCCTCTTTTATTTATACTCGAAAACGCATTGTCAGCTTCAACTTATGATCATCCTTTTGAGCGTTTAAAAGTGTAAACTTAACTTGTCTCCATGAATAATATTTACCTACATCATTCACCAAATTATTTTTCATTACAATTTATGTTATTACGTATTCTCTTTTGTTTTCTAATAACTTTGTTAGCGTCAAATTCAATATTCTCCCATATAAGCTTGTTTCCGGAATTTCTTTTTTGCTCGGCTTGGTTGAAAATGGAAGTAAAAGCGATTTTTGAAATCTTTTAGCCCGTGACGCCTAAACGCTCCATATGCCATAGATACGCTGTTGACCAAACGATGGTGAAAGTATATTAGTATAAAGATGAGGACGAGTACGTATAAAATGAAATAAAATAAAATGAAGACGTGTAGTAAAACGTGTCGCGACTTGCCCGTGTTTCACTTTCCAAATGGCACAATTCCAAATGCATACAACATTATTAGTACAAGCGCAATAGTATTCCTTATATGCCGTTAATAATAATATAAATATATACTATGTAACATAAAACTGGCACGCTTTAGTGGCGGTAAAAGAGTTAAAAATAATACCGGTTCAAGTTTCACATTTAAACGATTATTCAGAACTTCAGGGTCTAAAAAGCTATACGTGTCGCTGATATCATTTCATTATTTTTAAGTTTCCACCATTCGACATGAGGTTTAATTCTAATGATATCGTAGTAGTATTAAATCGCAGCTAGGAATGTGGAAAGAAAATGAAGGCAGTGTTTTCTGAATACGATACTGTAAGTACTGTACGATTGTTCCAGACTTCCAGTAAAAGCCAGCTACCCTCACGTTTGATAAGTGATTTTCCCAGGAAAGATAAACAGCGGCGTCTAGCTGGACTACCGCGATATCCGTGTACAAGTTTCTCTTTCTCCTCAACGTCGACGATGAAATCACTAGACAAGAGTTCAAACGTTTGTTTCCGTGAGTATTCAGCCCTACTTTCTACAGGATATATTTATTACTTTTATTATTATTAGCCGCGTGGATTAAAGCTATTCTTTATTCCTTTTTCTCCGAGAGAATAAACATGAAACGTACTTTCATATCGGGAACTAATGTCAGTCAGATGTTTACCTTTATCGTTGTAATAACACTTCTGACATTTCCCTACGGAACTACTTTCTACAGGATGATTTTTATACGAATTTGATTTAAATACTTACAATTTACATTTATTAGGATTATTTAAAAATCAGATAATTCTAAGACAGAAATAGTAGTAGTAAATAATCGAAATTTTATATCATGGTACGAAGTATTTAATTATTAAGTTTCAATACATTATAGTCATAATAGAATAGCACACATGCTTATTATTTTTATACTATTATAAGTAACCTTGAAAAGTTGAAAAAGGACAAGGAATAATATGGCCGGTGTGATTATGCGCAATCCTTTGGGGCAATCGAACAATAAGAAAATCATCCAGCTGTGACATAGTGAGAATACCAAACAGAAAAAAAAAATCTGATTATGATACATGTTTTCAATAACCAACAACTAGGTGCTTTATATTTTCTGGGCTATGGCTATCTAATTTTCGGGAATTTTATTTTTTCGCTTTTTTTTTGTTTTGACATAGATTACATAGATTGATGCAGAAACCTTGGTTTCATTATTAATATGTGCAATCGTCCTCGCCGTAATGTAGCAATAAAATATTGAATCCAGCCGTGACGTAAGAGAATTCGTGAATTATTTTATGAATTTATTACAAGTTGCGTATAAAGTATGCCAATGCCTTTCCTCGTCTCCCTTCCTATTGTTCCTAATCACAAAGTAAATATGATTTTTTTTTCGTCCTGCAATATAAATGCATTTTCAAATGGAACAAGTGGGAAGGATGGGTACAAAATACCGTAACACGCAGAACACGGTTTCAAATCCAGACGTTACTGCGATACGCGGAAATTTTAAACGATTTCTTTATAAAAATGTTTAGCTAATCAGTTGAATATATACAGGATGTGAAAAACTACTCGTTGCCCCTTTTTTAAGTGTCGAGTTGTCTGATTTTATGCGTCTTGTTATGTGTGTTTGATTTTAAGTTTTTTTTTTTGAATATGAAAACGTGGTCCAAAAACAATGTAGCTTTTTTTCATGATAAAATCAGCCTATACATTTCTCCAGCTGTAGCCATACTTATTATTCTGCATTTTTATTATACAACATTTTTTTTTATACGAATAGGAAAGTTTAGTTTATTTGAGAAAAATCAGGAAGGTATTGAACATATATACTTATTCATTTAAATAGCCAAACCGAAAACCGATACGATACAATACATGGTTTTGTTTTCCCAGCGAACAGTGCAACTGCCATCAGTACCATTATCCCAGAAACAAGAGCTTGCCTGTGCAGATCAAATACAAATGAAAAATATAAGTTGCGTAAAATCCACATGAATCTATATCATATACTAACAGTGTGTACTCCAGCTCCATTCTTTTGAACAACCACGCAGGTTACTGTTAAATACGTGAAAGTAAAAGAAAATTAGTAGAACCAGTGATAAATGATGCATCTCATCATGTTCTAATTATTTTATAAAAATAACATTTGCGTAACCAAAATTTGTAGGTATTCTCAGAATTTCCTTGGACTAGCAATCAACAATGAACAATCATTACACAAACCCCTTTTCCTTTACCATGTACTTTTAAAAATCGGAATTATGAATGTTATAGTAAAGTTTAAACGTGTTTTTCTTTCATTGTGTTGAAAGTTCTGAAAAATGAATTTATACATATTTGCAGCTTCCATAATGAAAAAAAGGTTTTTTTTTTTTAAGTAATGAAGTTGATGAATGTGTTACCTATATATTTGAACGGTTTCTGCAATTTTACTAGAGCTTGGAGGCACTGATCCATAATTGAAGAAGACCATTGGTTGACTTTATTATGTTGATAGGTATTTCCTCCAATTACAGACTCAATTGCTTCTTTGATAGCAGCACTAGTAATAAAATAAACACAACAATTTGTTATATTGAATATCTGAGAATTAAAATAATATGCATACTAACCTTACTTCATCGACAACAAATTGACTCTAATGAGAGTAAAAATAAGATTAGTACATATAATGTATAATAAATTTATTGAATGATGAAGGTGCTTAAGATTCACTAAAAGCTAGCACAGAAATGGTACTTGAATTAAAAAAAATTTTATGCCAATATTTTTTGTTCAGCATTTAAGTGTTAAAGTAAGATAAACAGTAAAACCTCTTCGTTTGGTTGTGGATCCTCCATGATTGGTTATGAGAATGTAAGTGAAGCTGATGAACCTTATTAATGAATCACAGCACTAAAGCAAAAAAAAAAGGAAATTAAAATCACTATAATAACACCACTGGAATGGTGCAAGAAACATTCAAATGGTCTAATCCAAAATTTTCAAGTGTTCGATTTTAAATTAAAAGACTGAAAAATGACTATGTAAAATAGATATTCTATTTGTTTAGTGTAAATCTGGATAGAAAAATTGGTTAAAGACATCATTAATTTAACAGCTAAATGACTAAAGGACTAAATAATGAAAGTAACAAAATTGACTCATACAACAGCTAGAAGCAGATGCAGCTCTTCAGTACACGGACACGATGCAGATATCGTTGACTATTAAATGAATACACAATTAGACAACTTCCAGTTTTGTCATAAACGTCAAATTAAATAAAAGGACGACCCATCAGTTGCTCTAAGAATTGAGACTCAAACTGCTCTAGGCCAAATTTAGTCGATGTATACTGTACTGTACTAGATTCTAGTTACCGTCTACCGACTGTTTCTGTTTGACGGTTGTCTTCCTGTCGTGATGTCGTCTGTCGAGTTGTCGGGGAGCTGCGGTAAAAACCCTTACTAGCTGACTTATCTGTATATTAAAATATATCCCCCAAGATATCCAAAAAAATATTAAAATATTTTCATAATAACCATTTGATTATTTCGCTTCAAATATTCACTGTTTTTAATAGTTCAATCGTTTCATTATAGTAAGTTATCATTTAAATACAATTTCTTTTTTTCTGACTAAATGCGGAAAGACTCAAATTTATTTTAAACAGAAACAAATTCGTCTGCAAGAAGTAGCATATTAGCCAAATGAGTGATTTCAGCTCTAATTTGCCACTTTCTTCGGAATATACAGTCATTAATGTTTATTTAATATTTTGACTTTTCTATGCTACACAAACGTCTAAATATGTATGACAATGGTCAATAGGCTGATCTAAGTCATTTAAAAAAAATTTGAAACTTGCGAAAGTTTCGAAACAAAGCAAAACCGCATGTGGTCTATGAAAACGCAAGGGCCGCAAACTAGATAGAATTACAATATTTTTTCGTGTAATTTATACCAGCTATTCTTGTGAGTACCTTGCATCTAGTTTTGCTGGCAAAGAGTAAAAAAGTAATGACAAGCAAACAAAACCTCATATCAAAAGGGCCACATTTCGATTTTTTTCCCTACTTTTGGCCCTTTTGGTATGAGGTTTTGTTTGCTTGTGATTAGTTTTTTACTCTTTGCCAGCAAAACTAGATGCAAGGTACTCACAAGAATAGCTGGTATAAATTACACGAAAAAATATTGTAATTCTATCTAGTTTGCGGCCCTTGCGTTTTCATAGACCACATGCGGTTTAGCTTTGTTTTGAAACTTTCGCAAGTTTCAAATTTTTTTTAAATGACTCAAATCAGCCTATTGGCTGTTGTCACACTTATTTAGACATATCTGTGTCATATAAAAGCCAACATATTGAATAAATCTAGATAAAAATGATTTTTAAAAATTTAGAAACTATAGAGCGGAAATCCCTAGCAGGCAATTATACTTCTTGAAGACAAATTTTAATTTGTGTTAAGAAATTTTGACCTTTCGCATTTGTTTGAAAAAAGAGAGCTGACTTTCAAACAGTTATTATAGTTTATATTGAAAATAAAACCGCCTTGTTTCGCGAATATTTGAAACGAAATAAATAAATCGTTATCTCGTGAATATTTTTAACTGGTTGGGATAATTTGCAGTAAATATTTTAACATGTAGATAAATAACGAAATATTGGTTTTTACCGCAGCTCCCGGGTTTTGGTTAGAAAGTGGTGAACCCGTGTCCCGTGAGCCCGTGGGCCGTGAAAACCGAAGGGTACAGTATAGTAAACGCTAGAGACGGGAGCCGCAGAGGGACCATTTCCTTTTCAAAACAATAATTCCAATAAGAGTCTACTCGCAAATAAGTTTCTTAGAAACTGACATCAATAAGTACTGTACAGTACAAATACATACAAATACGAAAAAAAAGAATCGAAATTTTTCACAAAATTTTAATTAACCTAGGATTTTGTTCACTGAATCGGCTTGACAAGCTGAAAAAATATATTTTAAAAAGTAATTATAATTCTATTTTAAAACTTGTTTCGATTGAAGAGTTTCATTTTCCACCAAATAGGCAGTCCTCTTTTTGAAGCATTGAAGTTGACATGCACACGCCCTGAAGTAGCAATCCGCTAAGTAGTGTTTTATTTGTAACATGCGAGGAACTAGCCGCTAGGTGGTGCACTGATGCGTTTGTCACTTTATGGGTGGAAGTGGAACGAGTTTATAACTTACAAGTGGTTGTTTGTTTTGAAGGATTGAGTCTGGTTGGTCATGTGTTAATTTGACGAAATTGTTAAAATATTCAGCGAAAACAACTAATCTTTGCTCTCATTACATCGTGTGATTTCTTGCTTAAATTTTGTTACAGTGCTACATTGTAGGCGTTAAAAATATAGAATGGGGTTTAAATTATGTTTGTTGCTGGTGACAGCATCGTTGGTTGGAAGAGGTTACACTGACTTACCATGTCCTCGTGATTTTGAATCTCGTTGCTCTTGTGGGAAAGTGAATTACAATGGAAAGGAAAGATATGTAAGACTTTATACATAGATTTGTATGGAGTTCATATTTATTTTTATGGAAATTGAATGTACTATTTGGATTTTCATTATTAGGTAGTTAACTGCACCAACACCAACTTTCAACATCCTGCAATGCTTGAGAATTTACCATCTGAAACAGAAGTGGTCATCTTCACAGGTTTCCATCTTCAGCTACTGATAAATCATATTTTCCCAGTATGTACTCCTTGTTATAACATATCACACATAAACAATTCAAAAATCAGGAAATAACATCACTACAATGCCTTGGAATATCTTTGGAAAAATGAAAGACTATCCACAGCTGGACACCATTGATATGTCAAACAATAACATCAAAGAAATTAAAGGAAAAACTTATCATCGGGTTCAAAATGTCAGAACACTTATTTTAAATCACAACCAGCTTAATATAACTGGTGATAGAAATCACCCCAGAATATTTTCCAATTTCATCAATTTACAATCTTTACATTTAACAAATGCATTCACAGGTAATTTTTTTTAAATGGTCTGCTTTTTATACATATTAAACAGTACTGGGTTACAATTAAAATGGATGTTTTACCCTTTCCCAGAGAGTGTAGATTCTGCTGAGTACCTTCTTGCACTTGAAGAAATATTTGTTGGAAGCAACTTGAGTAAACTGGAAAAACTCCACCTTGAACAAAATGAAATTTGGGCTTTTAAAAATCCAAACATCTTTTGTAATCTGCCTTCCCTTATGGACCTTCAGGTAGACCTAGTTTGTAAACTATATTTAAAAAAAAAATGATTTTCTAAATTGCATGAATTAATTTACACTCTTTAAATGAATCTTCAGTTAGGTAACTTGATGAAGTTGGATGTTTTCCATTAAATCTAGTACTTCTAACGCTTCCTCTTTATCTGGAAACGCACACCTTTTACAGGCGATAACAATTTGACCGAAATCACCTTTAATTTCGATTGTTTAAATAGCTTAAGATTTATCGATCTAAGAAACAATAAAATTTACAATTTGTCCAACCACACATTGGCGAAATTTGAGGACCTTCCGAATAGAGGCCTTGGAGTCAAGATTGATCTACTGGTATCTTTTCAACTGTTCTCTTATTTTAAAAATATTGTAGTTGTCGATTTAGTTCTAATGGTTTTTATTTTGTGATTACAATTCATTGTTTTTAGGGTAACCCATTTGTCTGTGATTGTAAGTATAATATTGCAGACCATTATTTTCTTGTTATTCTCTGGTTAACCTTATTCCAAAATCAGGTAAAATAGCTGATTTTCTTAATTGGGTGCGGTCTACCAACGTTAATGTATTGGAGAAAGAATCATACAGATGCTATGATGGTCTTCCTGCTTCGAACGCCGATGAATACCTTCTGGATATACATAAAATTCAATGTGCAACTGCTTCCAAACAGGTAATCTGATTCAACCTGTTTTATTGAGGTGTAATGTCTATTAAAGTTATACATTTAATGTACTTCAAGGAATATCAAGGGACAACTGTCTTGCTTGGTTTGCTGGTAGTTCTTCTAATTGCTTTGGTCATGATCATTGGATATATGAACTACAACTCATTGAGCAGTCGTACTAATTCGCTGAGAAAAAGATTTTTTCGTCGTGATCAACAGTACTCCACAATCCTTTCTAAACCAGTAGAAGAAGAGGTTCATGTGTGATTAGTATGATCTGATTTCGATTTTAAAGAGTAATATTTGATGACCAACGATCTGTGGAAGTATTTCTTTTTGTTTACTTCAAGTATTAATCCGACACCGATTAGCACGCCCATTGCCCCTATATCATGTGTATCGTCTAAGATTCCATCCAAATTCCTTATTTCTAAATACTATATTTTTCTGCGTCCAAGCGTGGATTCAAACTTAAGAGTCTATTGATGAAGCTAGCTGTTTGTGCCTTCAATTTTAAATCGCTTAATCGTTCCAGCACTCTGTTCCAGCACCATTATGTCGTGCTCGAAGTTTATATTATTATGACTATCAGCTGTGTCTAACAAAAGCTATTGTTTTAACGACTTTCAAAGTGCCCCTTTTAAACTACTTATTAACTTTTGCCGGAGATTGATGATTACAACGAAACATTTTTGCTTAAGTGGCCAAATAATATAATTTTTATATAAATACTATCGTATAATTCAAATTTGACATCGATGATAAGTCTTCCGCTATGTTTTATGAATTTAACAAACTTTCTTCCATCCGCCCCTGCTTCCGTCTTTAATCAATTTATCTCATTTTTAAATAAATTCTTTTAATTACATTTTGATCGATAGCGTCCAAAGTTTTATATCTTTAGTGTCGACTGAGCGTCGCACTTTCACAAAATAATTATTAATCCTTTATGCTTTTAATGTATTTTTACCCCCCTTTAAATACAATTATTTTGAGAAACAAAGTTTATACAGTTGAGTTCTGTGATACTTAATGTAGCGACTTTTGAAAGGTCACATCGGAAAAGCCATGATAACATTTATGTTTCACGCCCATCAAACAAGAATTTAAAATTGAATTTGATTGTGAATAGCAGGGATTAATTCATAACTTCCAAGAAGAACTTGTTTATTTTGGACCATGGGTGTTACACTACACATTAACAGATAAACCACTCCTTTACAATTTAACGCAAGCTATTTCGAAATCTATAGACCAGTTATTTTAATTACCATAATGATAACACATCGAACCTGAAAATGAATCCCAAGACCAATTCGACGTTTAAAACAAATTTCGACATAGTGGGCACGTTGAATTATTTGACGTGCTAAACCATTTGTAGAGACAATCAGCATGAAACTTCTTGCGACATGTTCGACATTGCAATTTGGGCAACTGATAATTTGTTCCGTGAAGAACGTAGTAACCTGAATGGAAAAAGTCACTATTATTACCGAATTCTTTATTACCACTTGACAAAAAACTTACAAATGTAGCACTCTTCAACTCCTTCAAAGCGTTTGTCAACATTTCGTTTCCAGAGAACAAGTCCATCGAGGATAGATCCATTCTATCAAAACATAAATCATTCATAATGGTGCCGTAATAAAAAATTGCACAAGACTACGGTGAGTCTACCTGATGCATTAGGAAGGTTGTTAGCTGAAGCATCCAATTTCGCCATTGACTTGAAGTGACTCCGACTTTGCGCCCAGTTTCAACAGTAATGTTGCCCAAAGGATAGTTGGTAGGAAGTTGAATGACGAGTTCCATAGAACCTTCTTCGTTGAGCTTGTAGGTTGCAATAACTTCTCTGGCAGAAGACCTAACACGAACCGTCATGTTATCCCACGTCTTAGTAGAAAACTGGAGATCGGACGCACATAAAGCAGGGCTAACACATCTTAATAGTCAATAATAAAGGGAATATATTAGTACATGAAAAAGTTATATATAAAAAAGGAAGATTACCGAGAAGTAAACTTTTCTACTAATGACGCAGTTCTTTTGTCTGTATTGTTGCACCAGCGTCGGACTACAGCTGGAAGGTATCTATTGATTGAAAAATGAAAACAAGTGCACAAAAAACCATTTATTATTCGTAAAAATGAAATTTGGAATCTAGTGTAAGCAAATCAAAATCCTCACCTTAGAGCGGACGAATAAACTTTAGCAGCCAAATCCTGAATAAAACTTTCGGTAACGGTAGCATCCGGATGGAAAGTAAAATCAAGTTCGACAGGTTGCTGTCGAGTCGCATGTGGAATGATGCAAAAGAGCTTATCCATGAGTTCGGTCATCAGCCCAGAGTTAGTTAGATATGTGGCATACTGGTAACGCAATAGTGAGCTCGAATGTCCGCATAGTGAGAGGATAAGATCCCAGGTCAAGCAAAAACCCATTAATTGAATGCACTCGATACTGTAGGGTTCAAAGGTGTGTAAATCGCCTATACGGATTTCGTCTAGGGAGGGCAAGGAAACTTTCTCAAGCACACTTAGCAGTGCCTGTGCAGGACGACGTTCCATGTCCTTTCCATCTTCGTCTTCTATTAAATCTGACTCTTCTGTCGAAGCGATAGCTGGTAGCAATCTGAGTGGCAATCAGCAATATGAAACTTAATTAAACACACATGGTATGCAAAAACGAATAAAATAAAATACTTTTTCACAATTGTGTAAGCGGCAAACTGAACTGCAGGCTGCTTAGCTAGAAGATGGGGACTCAGTTGATCGATCGATGACCTGACGTGTTGAAGCGGGATGTGATGCAAAGAATTAGAGACAGCTTCAACGAGGAAATCAAAAACTTGATCAGGAACTTTCGTTCGATTCTTTTTGGAAAGACGGTAAAAGAGTCGTTCGATGACGCCAAATGCCACTTCCGAAAAGATATCATTCCATTCACTCTTCAGATTAGGAGGTAAAGAAAAAGAGGTTTCAGAGCTCAGTGGATTCTGCTCCATTTCACCAATAATAGAGGCGCAACTTTTCACGAGCCGACAAAGGGCTATCGAGAATGAAAGCAATAAGGGACTGATGTTCTGTGAAGAAAATTTCGCAGTAGCTTTACTAGCACCAATGTCGTCCAGGTCCCAACTATCACTTAGTGAACTGCACCATGAACTCATCGAGCAAAGAATAAAGTCCCAGGACGACTGAATCAGATGGTGCGGGTGCAACTCCACAGCTACAGCTAGCAAGCGAATAATTTCCACAACTGTCCAGGCCGTCTCGGTACCCACAGTTGTCTTCAAATCCGTACTAAAGAGAAAATCTTCGTTGTACTCCTTCTGCCACATTTGAACATGTCGAATTAAGCAATCGATAGCGTCAAACGAAGACAAGGCTTGGTCTTTCTGCAGTAGGTTGAGGCGGATTGTAGCAAGAAGCTGCCGAGAATCTCCCCAGTTTTCATGACTAAAAGAGTTCAACTTGGCAACTTGACTGGAGAGACTTTCAGGCTCATTTCTTTTGTTTTGTTCCGACTCCTCGCCCGTGATCAGTTTTACACCACTTTCCTGGTTTTCTTTACAACGCCATTGAGTCACCTTCTTGATGGCAAAGGTCCAAATCCATTGGCTACGGTTGCATATGTCTTCTATTTCACTGACGACTAGAAGTTGACGATGAGCGGAACAATTTGTTAAGATCGTTTCAAAATTTGTTTTTAGCGACTCATTTAACCGCGCGATGTAATGCAAATTCTCGTCCTGAAAAAAAAAAAAATAAAAAATAAAAAAATATTATTGGCATGACAATGGTAAAATTACAAAATTTGGAGTGATACCTGGTGTTGCCTATTTGTGAGGCCACAGAGAAGTTCTCCAGCCACCATGGAGTACAGGAGGTACGAGACGAGTTCTGGAAGTTTCTTCTCAGGGACGGGACACTGAACAGCAACAGAAGAAACGAAGAAGGCCATTTTAACGAGCGATGACCAGCCCTTCATTTGCACCAGTCGGAAACCGACACATGAGACTGGAATCTTATGGATGTAGTTCCCGTTCAAAATTTCTTTAGCCATTAGGTTTGGAGCATCCGATTCGAGCAAAATCGAAGCCCATTCACTAGAGGTAGGAAGAGTATGCTCTGTTAGCGTTAAGAGCTCTTCAGAGTGGTCGTTTGACCACAAGCTTACGAGGCGATTGAAGACAAGTATGATACGCTCTAGCAAAATTTCAGGGAGATCTTCTGCAAGTAGTTTCCTTTTCATTATTTTGAAGGCGGAAAGACAACTTGGCTTGATTGCAACGCTAGCACTATGATACCAAATTTCTAAAAGACATTTAGCCGAATCTAGTTCCAGGCGATCGCTGCAGCAAAGAAAGGCGATTACAGCGTCCCGCAATCCAGCAGCAGCTTCCAAATAATGAATCTCTTCAGTTGTTAACTTCCATATTTTGGCCAACGACTGAACAAACTGATCCAAAGAATCATCGGGCGGTATCTCAGATTTTCCAAGGTATTCAGTGAAAACGTTGAGAATTTCAATCAGATGTCCATCGGGAAGTACCAACTCTATTAAGAATCAAATTTTTAACGAAGAAATAAAGTCGAGGTAACTCATTAACAAAGGTAGAAATAGGAACAAAATGTACTCACCATGCCCTTGCGATTTCCTCGAGAGTAAAGATGCTCTTAATAAATTCCATAGTGATGGAGTTTTCTCCATCCCATGAAGAGTAATAAGCTGTTCCGCAACTGATCTGAGTAATGCGGCAATCTGCGAACCACTGAGCCAGTCAACGACCGAATTTTTGTGCGAGAAATTTTCTAAAGCCGTTGTAGCTAAAGCCACGCAAATTTCTTCATCTTGAATCAAGCCATTTAACAATTCTAATCTGTGATCGAACATCATTGTTTGAAAAATTATAAACAAATCACAATAAATGCGAAGAATGTATTTAATACCTTTGATCTGGATTGACTGCATCAATAAAGGTGAAAAGTAGAGAAGCAGTGTCCCGACCAGGTGTTCTGCGCATCATTGGTTGAATATGGAGCGAGATCATATCAATGGGACTGGTAGCATCCAACGCCAAAAATCCTTGAGAAACTTGGTCGTGGTGCATTAGTACAACTAAAAGATTCATGCAATCGTAGCATTCCTGGGCTTCTTCACACTCGAGAGCTTTGCGGCACATTCTAACGCTCAGCTCAACAACTTTATCTCGAAACCGCTCTGAATAGACCCGGGCAGGAGTCATTACTGGCGGAGAAGAAACAGTCGGAACTCCGTGGTTGTCTTGATTATTGGGATCGTTAAATCGTACTCGAACAGCACGTGCAGATGGTTTACGTAAGTTGCTATCAAACTTGACATTAGGGTCTAAGAAGGTAGAACAAATTAGGCCAATCCGTTGGGTGATCACATTTTTATCAGGATGGATCGACTGTGATAGCACGGACTCCATCAAGCCTTCAAACTGATTCCAAATGGCAAGGGAGGCGGAAATGTCATTGAAAAACCAATTATCAAGACTTAGGGCAGTTTGCCGCACTACAGCTACCAACACCAAATCAGAGCAGGTTGACTTGATGAGGCGATCGGTAAATGGTATAATCTGTTATTTCAAATAAAAATAACTTACATTCTTATTTTTACGAGAAAATGTAAACTGTATAATGTGATGACGTATGCATATAACTGTGAGTTAAGTAAAAATATAAAAACTTAACTATTCGGTTACCACAGCTTCAAACAGGTCGATTATGCTATCACTTTGATTTGTTTTAATCATATGGTCCAAACATTGAAACAAACTAGTGGAGATGGCAGAGGCTTCCATTGCACTGTAACTAGCACATGTGCGATTCGTTATTCCAGCACAAAAAGCCTCTACTATTTGTCGATCCAGGCGTTCTTTGTGCTGACTGTTGTCTCGTAGAATTTTTACGATAGGAAGAGTCAAAGGGCCAATCTTGTTCGCATTTCCATAGAAGGCGTTTTCTATTTAAGGGGGACAAAAATTCATTGGGTACTAACTCTACATGGCAACAACCAAAGGCAACTAAGTAATTGTTACCCAGAAGATCAAGAAGTCTTGGAACTAAGTGAGTCGGGAAATTGGCATACGATGAAGGTTTGTCAATTGTCACAAGCAGTTTCAGAATGGTCTCCCATAGAGAAGGCATTGACATAGACTCCTTGTCATCCAGAAAGGAAAATACGGACGAAAATAATTTCGGCGCATTATCTGAATGTAAAAATAAAGCATAAACATGAGGAGTAATAATAGAAAGCCAATAACACAAAGAGAAATCATATCTTACCTTGCGCTATTTGGGGTAGAAAGTACAGCAAATTATAAATGGTTGAAAACCACGTAGTTTTGATTGTAGCATCACTTTCTTTATTGACCAATTTATAAAGTTTTTTGTCAGACTTCCAGAAATCCATGTGCCGATTAGCGTTGACTTCATTATTCAGTATCTTTGTGATGTCTATTTCTTGTAGAAGTAACGAGTAGCCAGCCAGCGCTCCAACAAAGATTCTTTCTTTTTGTTCCTCACTATAGTCATCTTCTTTGAAAAGACTATCCCAGATGTAATCCATGATTTCTGCGTGGCAAAATACGAGAGCATCCGATAGCTTCGCTTCAGGGAAACGACTGCTGAGAGAATGGCTTGCACAAGAAGCTGCTGGTGCATGAATATCACACTGAGAAGTGAACCAAGCACCCATGATCTCTTTAAGAATAGGGGCTAAATTCCTTCCTAGTTTAGCTGCAAAGCTAGAATGAGCCTTGTGAACATTTTCTCTGACTCGACGATCAGCATCGACAGTCAAGCGAGTAAAAATTCTAGGCCAAAAAGGCACGATACATTTCAAAACTTCAGTAGGAGCCACTTCACATTGATCCTTGAATTCTTGTAATGCTTTAATTTTAGTGGTTGCATCTTTTTTGCTCATCTTTTTCAGTGCAAGGCGAAATTCTGCTGGGATGGCAAGTTCAGATTCTTCTGTTGGAAAATGTGAAACAACAGCTGATGTACATGGGGTTTCTGTTAGACCACCAAATCCAACAAATATTGGAGCATGTCCCAGAAGCTCAGCACTCCTCCCAGAGCTAGAAGGCTATTGCATTTGGAAAAAATAAAACAAAAATGTAACTTAACTATTTTATAAATAGAAGGCTTAAATAAACATGTGATATGTATCAATCAGTAAATCAATCATTAAATTTGACAGTACCTTCATGTTTCCTTTTGTCCTAGGTCCTTTTTTGTCCTTCCCACCCATTTTAAATCTTTCTATTTAAGAAGAAAAATTCACCTGTGAATGAAGGAAAAGGAAAATACAGAATAATACTTTAGTTTAAAATACACTATAAATATGTGATTAGTTCAAGCTGTAAAAACTATCCATCACTACTCAGAGGCAAACTATGTATCACATTTTATAATTTTTAAAAATAATTTGCAATTTCATATACCTACAATTGCATGCTTTGTTTTTAAAGCTGAAGTCTAAGAAAAGCGAGAAATTCAGTAGTCAGGTTTGTCACTTGTCTAAATTATCACGAGTTATCAAACACGTTGTAATAACTAATTATTGTTCATTACTCAACCACTGCCGGCTCAACGGGTAACGGTGTTAAACTTAAATTTTAAAGGCCAACCAATAAAGATTAAAATATGGCAATAGCTAAACACTGATGTACAGTAAGTACGCTTACGGCTAAGTGCATGGTCCGTTAATCCATATTTGGTGATAACAAATCATCAACTAACGCCACCTGGGGATCTGATACGGAATTTTCCAAACTGTCTTTAAACTTGAAAATTTAACCAGAAATCTTAGACAGTCATCTAATAATCAGTAATAATATATCTATGCTAATCTATCTATCTCATTTTTTAAATTTTAAATTTCATTTTATTGATTAACTATATTTTTTTCACTACCTAACTGCATAGTTCGAAGAGCTCCGCGAGGATGCGCTGTAAGATACTTAAAACGATTGCGTACTGTACCTAGTATGCGCTGTAAGATACTTAAAACGATTGCGTACTGTACCTAGTAAACAGGCGAGAGTGGGCAACTGGGCACTCAACAATAGCGTGATAGACCACACTAGCCACATAGACATAGCACATGTGCCACACCACGGTGGCAAAACTGCAAAAGCCAAGCAGAAACTGTGCTGACTGCTGGAGTTGGACTACCATTCCCAGTGCCAGAGGGCGGGATTGCATGTTGACAACTGACAAGTGTGCCCTTCAATGTAATCGAATTTAACATACCTAAAAGTCAGGAAGAGTTAAATTACCCCCCCCCCTCTATATTAGAAAAAAAGTTATTATCCATTAACTAACAAAAACCCGGTTCCCAACGCAATGTGGTCATTTTTTAGTCGAGATCCCTCTAAGGATTTTAATTATGAAATCCTCGATCCAGTAACTGCTGACGTCGAAGATTTTATGATATGGAAACTACATAAAGGAAAAAAGAAGGTCTTAATGTTTCATTTATTCAAGTTCACTTCTTAATACTCAAGCTCACTTGTGTATTTGTGTTATTAACTTAATATTCTTTTATATACAGGGAACTAGTGACCAAGTTTCAATATTTCTTCTAGATTTTAAATCTCAAGGAAATGAAACTATTCTGGACTTAGCGAGATCAGCCATCAAAAGATTAAAAACACTTCGTCATCCCAACATTCTCACTTTTATTGACAGCTTTGAAGTATGACATTAATTAAACATAAATAGCTATCTTTAATCTGAGTAATTTGTTATTATATTGGCTTTTACAGACAGAAAAGTGTATCTATTTAATCACAGAATATGTGGAACCTCTTCAATTGAACTTGAAGCAATTTTCTTCGTCAAACAGTAAAGAAAATGCCAAACAACAGAAAGAGTTGTTTATAGCATGGGGACTCTTCCAAGTCACAGTATGTCTTAGTTATTGCTTGCATTTCTCACTTATATTTTGCTGAATGCCTTAATATTACTGTTATAAAGGCATGCTAAGGTTTATTCATATACATCTTAAATTTAAAAAAGCTTCTTTACTGTATTTGTATTTTGTTTCTATTTATTGATTTTTTCTATTTAGAGAGCACTGAGTTTCCTCAACAATGATGGGAATCTTCAACACAACTCAGTTTGCTTAGGAAGCATCTTTGTCAATACTGCTGGAGGTAGGTGGTGATAATTGTATAAGATATACCTTTAACAAATTAGGATCTGATGGTGTTATTTTAATTCGGATTTTTAAGAATGGAAACTAGGAGGACTTGAATGGTCAGCACCTCCGTCTCCAGACAAATCATTACCCATTAAAATACTACCTGTTTTCGAAAAATATAACCCTCCCGAGCAAAACGACTTTTCCAAACTTAAGCTTTCTACAAAATGGTAATAATTACTAACACTATATAATCTGAGTAAATAAATTGTTATGAGTTTGGTTTTAGATTAAAACTGGTGTTATTTAAAAACTATTTTTTTATTACTATTGTTTCAGGTCTTCAGATATGTGGGGTTTAGGCTGCCTCATATGGGAAGTTTTCAACGGTACTTTAAAGTCCCCAGCATCACTTAAATCTTTGGGCAATGTAAGTACTATATTCGTGTTTTGGTTTTATTGTGCGACATCCATAATATTTTATACCATATTTCATAGATTCCGAAACCTCTGGTTACAGTTTACTGCGAATTAGTCGGAGCGAATCCCAGTTCTCGTCCTAATCCCAGTGAAGTTTTGTCCAAATGCCAAAAATCTGGTGGTTATTTCCACAACGACCTGGTTGATTGTTTGCTGTTCCTGGAAGAAATTCAAATGAAAGAAGCAAATGAAAAAGCTCGTTTTTTCAATAACCTCCCAACATTACTGGACAGTTTCCCATCAAGTTTGTCACGATACAAAATTCTTCCGTTGTTGATTAATGCATTCGAATTTGGAAACGCGGGTTCTTCTATTTTGAATCCATTGTTCAAAGTAAGTAACATTCTGGATGCTTTAATTTGAATCTCAATCAATAAAATTATCATGTTTTAAGATCGGTAGTTAGATTTATTAATTGATTGTTATTGCTGTTTATTATATTTTTAGCTTGGCAGCCTGTTATCAGAAGAAGAATATCAAAAGCGAATCGTTCCATGTGTCGTTAAGCTGTTTTCATCACCGGATAGAGCTACACGAGTCAGACTTCTGCAGCAGCTTGAACATTTTGGTAAACATCTCCTTCCCAACACGGTTAATGATCAAATTTTCCCGCATATTGTGAATGGGTTCATCGATTCTAACCCAGTCATACGAGAGCACACTGTCAAGGTATCCAAGTCTAAATTTTAAGCAATTTTTTTTTTTAAATAATCCCGAGCTGCAAATTTTGTTCAAATACTGTACCAACTGTGACGTGATGCAGTGACGACATTCCATATTATAGTAGCGCCTACACATTTTTTACATTTTAATTTAATTTTTATAAATCCTACATTCTCAAACCTTTCACAAAGATTGTGGCCCGGGATTTGTAGTTAGCTCTTTCCATATAAATTCAACATGTTCACTGTAATACGGTCTTTTAATCTATTTATGTAATTTTTCTTTTAGTCTATTCTTTATCTGGCTCCAAAGCTAAACTACAACAATCTAAATGTGGAAGTGTTAAAACATTTTGCAAGATTGCAAGCCAAAGATGAACAGGTTAGTTTGTTTTGTCAATCCTTATTTCATGGTGTGATGTAATTGCACATTTGGTATTTGTAAAATTCCATTGTATCTAGGGTGGAATAAGGACCAACACGACGGTATGCCTAGGAAAGGTAGCATCTCATCTTCACCCACAAATCAGACAAAAGATCTTGGTCTCAGCTTTCACTAGAGCATTAAGAGATCCTTTCTCCCCCGCTCGAGTTGGAGGTATCACCCTATCATCCAACAATGTTTTTTTTTCAAGTGTAGAAAATTCTCCTAATTTTGGCGGCTTTTCTGTTGGTTTTAGGAATTTTGGCCCTTGCTGCAACTCAGCAGTATTATCCTTTATCAGCTGTGTCTCAAGTGGTTCTTCCAGCATTGTGTGTTTTGACCTCAGATCCTGAACGAGAGGTGCGAGATCACGCTTTTAAAGTCATCAAAGGCTTTCTCGGAAAATTGGAAAAAGTTTCCGAAGATCCATCTTTGAAAGAAAGCATGGGTAAGCATTTGTGTTTCTGCTTGTTGAAACAAAATCATTGCATGTTTTGTGTAATCGTATCACAGAAGCTGATATTAATGCCAGTGCCAATCAGCCATCTGTTGCATCATCCTGGGCTGGATGGGCGGTTACTGCAGTGACCTCCAAATTTTACAAAGCTCCGCTTGATAAAGTTAATAATGAAGGAGAAGGAAATACCGCAGTAGCAGTCAACGGATCAGTAGTTTCAAATGTTGCAGCTAATAGTAACTGTTCGAATTCTGAAACGCCTTCCACTTCTCTTTTGAAAGAAGGGAGCGATGCATCCTGGGACGTCTCCAATTGGGGTGACATGAGTGTAAGTACTCAATTTAACCTTATATTAATTCGTAAATATTTTTTATTATTATTGCCATCATATTTTTTCGGCATTGTATTATTCGCTTGGTATTTGAACGTCCATCGTTGCAAATCAGGTGGATGTCTCCTCATAAAAAAAAAAAAAAAGAGAAAGGAAACCGTAATTAATACGTAACCGGATTTCTTTTTAGTCCGCTACAAGTGGTGGGACCAAAGGCAAAAATGACACGGATGAAGGTTGGGAAGTTGAGGACGAAGAATGGGCCCCTTTCGAAGATATTAAACCGGAGACTCTTCACGTTTCGTCAGCCACCCCTAATATTTCAGCTCATCTTGGATCAGCTTCGAAAGATTCCGTGACGACTGGAAATAAGCAAATCAAGTCCGCAAGGGAAACAGTAAGTCGAGTGCATTATTTGTTTATGCATAAACTATTGATTACTTTCTTGTTTTTGATCACTTAATTAGATGAATAGCACCAAGTCTGGCAGCAATGATTGGGGTACTAACTGGGACGCTGAAAATTGGTCTACTGATGGCACAGGTAAATAGAATATTTGTAACATTATGTGATTTGACCATTGACGTTCTTTTTCTAGGAACTGATAAAGATGAAGCGCAAAGGCGACGTGAAGAAAAACGTCTCCAGCGGCAAAAAGAAATTGAAGCTAAAAGAAATTTACGTCAAGGGGGTAGTCAAGGAGGGCCACTGAAATTAGGCGCTAAGAAAATGGGTCAGTGAATACTAAATAGATGACCATGAGTTCTATTAAGAGAATAAAGAAGTGTTTGACAGCTCCTTTCCTTATTTTGGTCTATTTTCCTTGAAAACTTTTACTTGTATATGTGATTGCCTTGATTCTCCATTCTTCGTATGAAATAAATTGGCATACTTTCTTTAAAAATTGATTTATATGGTTTTGGCTTCCTCATTACTTTTGAAAACATCAAAGTCTAATTGAGAAACAGCGCTTTTTAAATGAGCTATTAGTCAGTCCATGAGCTCCTATGCTGCGTACTGCATTTGCCGTTTTAAAATAAATTGAAAATGTTATTGTGAAACATAATTCTATAAGATTTTAGCAACATTTTACATCACATGAGATATTAAGCTACTGTTTTTTAAAATAATTTGATTGAGGATAATTATTACACTTCTTGTCCTTGAGCGCATGATGTTTTGAAATGCAGCTATTTCCAAAACTAGTTGTATTGCTGATGACTAATCCTGTTAAGTACTCGTCAGCTCGTGTTGTAGACCATTTTCTAATTTAATTTTAAAATCTGAAAATATCCGTCTTCACGGCAATTGGATAGGAGTTAACTGTGAATGTGTCGTTCCACTGGATGCCTTTTTAACGTCTCAATAATGTTTATTTTATATTCAAAAGGGTGGGGTGTAAGTGGAGCCAACACCAAAATCCCCTATGCACAGATCATCAGGTCGTGAATACGCAACCCTCTCTTTTAACCCTTTAATACCCTATTATGTTCCACTTCAAATGCAAGGGTGGCTGTGATACACAAAAGCAGCTAGTTGTTTATGTATGCTATTCAAATACCCTGTAATTTTTTCTATTGTATGGCTATTCACCACGCAAAGTGGCTTGTAAGTTTTTTTTGTTGCTTCCAGCGGGAAAGGGTGATTTTTTTTTCTATTCACCTTCCCCTTCCTATTTTACATAACGAAAGGGTAGCCGACGTGTGACCATGATAGGATGCAAAGCGTGCCTCCGTTATTATGGCTAATCTTAATGTGTCATGAGGCATGCACCAGCTAATTATTTTTCATTTTAAAGGTAAAAAAATTCGCCTATTATTTATTACGAACTATTTTCCCCAATTGTATTGTAAATAAAATGAAACCAATTAGATTTACAATCTCGCAATACTTTACCATGTATTCCTCGTCGTCATAATTGTTTCCATTCTCGGGTTAATTTTGAGCTCAAGCAGTGGGTGCACGATTCAATAATTAAAATCTCGAAGAAACGGATATCTACTGGATTTCATGGTTCAGCCTCGATGCGTGAATGTAATCATTAGAGCAAAGCCCTGGGTGCAATATTGCTTAACCCTGAGGGAAATGATCATAGTTGTTAGTAGGAGCATATCGGATAGGCGGCGGGGTGATTTCATTGCTTATTGAAGACGGCCTACTTAAAGCCTACTTGCCACGAGAGAGTGTGTCCTCGTCCTGGGGCCTACCACCCTTATTCACCGTTATATATTTTCCCTCACTAAACTTGTATAGGCGTATGCAGCATCGGGTTGAGTGGGTCACTTGAGATGGCGATGACGACAGCCATGGAAATGGGACAATAAGTGCTCCCCGCTTCCAGGGTAAACCCAACAAATAAATAAATAACAAAATAGTTGGGCTGGCACGTCGGTCTTTTTCATTGGACGCGTGTGCTTAGTTAAGCAGCAGTAGGCCGGCAATTCCCTAGAGCGTCGTGTTTCTCCGTTTCTGCTGGCTGCCAACCGGCCCTCTGTCCATTCTAGAGCTACAGGAACCTCTCTTTCTCTCTATAGCAGCCAGGAGCAACTTTCGACAACGCCTAACAAAGCAGAGTGATCCCATTAAGGCCCCGACGAGAAATAAAGAGAAAAACAAATAATAATATAAAAACACAAGGCAACGTGGACGTTACGCCAAGTCATCACCAAATCTATTTTATCTGTGTCCTCCTATTTACTCATAGGTTAGAAACACCAAAATGTTATATCGCTATTATTTCGATTTGCCAGATACAAAGAAATCGCTTTTCTCTAAACTGTTAACAACCGATACCATACACTACGTGAATGTAAATAATTTATAGCATTTCTCCCAAATTTATAAATATGTATGGATGGCGGCGACTGATTTTCATCGATGGTCACCGTCATTTTATTTCCCTCTTTCTCTTTCCCCCTCCATGCAGAGGTTTGGCCAGCAGTTTAAGGGAAGAATACGGATAGAGGGTCATGAGGATCGACTACGCTCTGGTAGGACCTATCTTACGTGACTTGATTCACATATGCAATTACAGAACATGGGAGGATATTCCTTCTTTTTTCATTTCTCATTTCCTTTTATTGACTCAATTCATTTAAACCTTGCCTTTAGAAAAAAAAAGTACACTTTCTCCTCACAGAAATATCACTGATGGTTCTCAAGTTTAAGCCCCTAAAGCATTAAGAGAACAGTCCTTCTGTAATTGGTAGCCCTGTAGAGGGACACGGTCCTACCGTGTTTTTATTTTCAATGTGGCTTCAACGAGATAAAAAGAAGTAGAGAAATAACAACAGTACCATGTTTGGGAAATAAAGAGCAGAAATTTTGTGTTCTCAATTGTCCCTCTTCCCTCGTCATCCCCGTTTTGTGTGTGTGTTTTGTCTATATAACCTAGTCGTAGTTAATGATGGCGATGCGTATTGTGAACACAGGCGGCCGGAAATTGGCATCCAAAGGGCGAATAAGAGGGGGAAGGGAGGAGTAACGGAGAGGGATTATGCGCGCGCGCATTTAAAGAAAGAGGTTCCACAACTTAAAAAATGATGTACTCTTCTCAAAGCTTTGAACTGAAACAACTAAACTTTTTAAAACTAACTTAGCCCCTAATAATGTTTTCATAAATATAACATGATGCGTTTAACTTCTAAACACTGATTATTAATTAACTTAGTCTAAAACTCATCTAATGCATCAAACTACACATAAAATAATGTTCCGTATTACAATTTAAAGAATCTTAAAAATTTTATAAGATGCGAATTCAACTTCATGATTTCCCATCATTATCAGCTTCTGTATTTTGATATTTAAAGGGGAAATGTTCCAAGCTTAAATAGACATTTACACGTTTCTTTTCGTCTTGATGCAACTTTTAGAAATATGCAGGGGAATTAAGCAGAATTCCCATCATGTCGCAACCGAGGAGCAAAGTCATGAGTAACGCAGCAAGGCTGCACAAATTATGATTGCCGAGTCAAACACAAAGAACTGGATGGGACATGATTTATTTATTATAGGTAACTGTCAAAGTTGGTTTGTCATGCCGTTCCTTTCTCCTGTCATTTATTTATTTTGAAAAAAATACGTAAAAGTTGAATGTTACGCCCAACAAATTGACCCGTTTTTCTTCAATCAAGACTATGAAAACAAAAAATACTTGAAAACAAAACAAATGCGTCACGCTCTCGAGCGCGTTCGATCCAACGGGTGCCGGATTTTATTATTGGATTCATGACTCGGTTATTATAATGGTTTTTGTTTGTGTTCGATTCCCTGAAGGAAAGGGAAGTCAAGCACTGTGTGCTTTTAAACGGAAGCCAAGTTTCAATAGTCGAAACCACCGGATGCCACTAAATCTTTCAAATATCTAGTTCTCAAACAAATACAGATTAAAAGATATAGGAATAAAGGCAATTTATACACTATCCGAAGAAGTTAATGCTGCGGCGTGATTCTAAAATAATATTAATTCCGCAGTCAGTTTTATAGACTGAAAATATTTGTAGACATAGAACGCTTTTCAATAGCTTTAAGATTTCAAAGGGAATAAAAATATAGCAAAGCATTGAAAATTCATTCAAGTAGCAACTGGAGGAAGTCGTAACGAGCAACAAGACGCTGTTCCGTTCATGAGTTGCATCCAATGATGACGCATGTCGGATCAAACATTAGCTTTCTATTCGAAGAATAAAAAAAAGGACGACACATAGTGGCATACATATGCGGGGGTGGGGTCCGCAGAGAGGGTGACGATAGTGCTGCAATGGCCGCGGGATAGACGATGGCGGCGGCGGCGGCGACGACGGCATCAGAAGCAGCGGCGGATGAGAATCAGGGGACGACGATGGGGAGGGAAATGATGAGGAGCGCGTTCAGCTCTTGAGAGGGGAAGCAAAGAGAAGCGAGGGGAGAAAAGAAATAAGAAGAAGGGACTGCTGCTGCTCCTAGATTGTGTAGTGGTCGTTGGTGTGGACGCTGGCCGGTGTCGATCAATACACCACTTTTGTGAATCCCTAAATCTCCAGCCGTTTCCCGCCGTCCATGCTAACTTGCAACAGCAGCACGCCTCCAACGCAGCTAGCTCTTTCTCTCTTTTCCTTTTTCTTCCTTCCGTTTTTTCCTCACCCTATTTCTTCTTTTCTTCCTTTTCTCCGAATATTCGGGAACATTTATTATCAAAAGTGCTAGCGTGATATATCCTCTAAATCATTGCGCTCATCTCAAGATGTGTGCTCGTGCTCTTTATATCACAAAGATTATACGCTAAATATGAGCTAGAATACAAAATAACGAATTCTCACTAGGATATTATACAGATCAAAATTCTTCCAGCTACGTAGGCGATGATAGTGTATGATAAAATGGTTCATAGACTTTTAACTCATATCCACAATTTATGAATGATGGAATACAATGGGAAACATTCAGTCTGAAGCATTTTTTTTTTCAATACCGGTACTTTTTCCAATGGCGATTTTTCATTTCATATTTTCCGGAAGTCTTTTGCGCAACGCATTTATTCTGTAGAAATTTATTTAATGCTGCAGTATATATATTTTTTGTAACTCTTAGAGAATTACATTCGAATAAGTTACGCCCGAAAAATCGTCTTTCTCCATCACAGTAAAAAAAAAGCTTAAGCTGAACCATTTTTCGCTGGATATATTTATCATATATAGAGGTCGGATTATAAGACGCCGAGGGTAAGGAGCTATTGGGAATCCAGCACGAGCCCCCCAGATTCGGTGGTGCTTTTCCCTAACAATGGCATTCTCCTATAAAGGTTTAGATCCCCCGTATGATGGAAGAAAGTATTGGTCTATGGGGAAAGGATACATAGCGTTCAAGAACATTTTTCTCCTTTCTCTCCATCGCTCTTTTTTGTCCCTAGCCTGCTTCGTTTTCTTTCAGCTTGCTTGTGCAAGCTGATGGCGAGTTGTTTGCTACAGCTCATACCCCACATGTATATCTGTGACATGGAAGAAAGGGGAGCAAAGGTTGTAGTTGTATATATATTTATACGAGACGAAAATCTAGAAGGAGGGTGAAGCGACGGAATATAAATAAGGAAGGAAGGAAGTAAGAGGGGCACAAAGACGTTGGGAAGGGATCCAGCGATTCAAGAGCAGCAGCCTTGCCTTCCACGAGCAAGAGACCAGGTGTGCGACCCACCACGTCCATCCAATACGTGGGTGCGCGCCCGAGTTACATAATAAAATAACGAACATGTAAAAGGCAGCAGCTGACGACGTTTTTTTCTCTCCTCTTACTCACAATAGCAAAGATGCATAGACGTTTTTTTTTTCTTTGCTCCTACTGCTTTGATAGGTCACGCCATCTTGATAGACGCCGTCCGTCTGTCCGTCACTACTCGCGCGCTATCTCGCCTTTGCGTAATCGTCATCTGCTATGCTCGCTTCTTCGTTCAGCTCTTTAGTGCTCTTATCTGCGCTGATATTCAATCACATGATTAGTCAAAATTAAAATTTACATGACAAAGCCAATATTTTAATAGTTCATTATGCATGTTTCTTAGAGCAGCTAGCAGTGTTACCCAAACGCCATACCAAATGAGTTATAAACTCGCCATTTTATGTCAACAAGTATTTATGTATAATAATTAAATGAAACTCGCTAACCCGGTAATCGGCATCCATATCAAATGTTACGAGAGCTACGGTACTCATTAATAATGTACTATCGACTGTTTCCGTAAGAAATACCGTGCGTTGCTCTTTTTTCACGTGTACCGTGTACCTGTTTTTTTGTTTAACATTGAATCCGATTGAGATTAATTCCCATTATTTGAGTTACTTTCCATTTGAGTATGTCATGCCGGGGAATTACATTGTACAGTATGCAACAAAGTTTCCAACATATTTGTTATCAAGAGCGTTTCTACGGGATGTTATTATTTTCTAGACTTGCTGATAATGATTATCGCATGAATTCCGATTGTTTAGATTGCTTTTGATACTTTGAAGTTTACATTAGGACGTAGAAAAATTTGCATTTCAGTAGCCTATTTCTCTTAGGCTTGATCTAGTTTATATATTATATGCAGCGACTCAGTTTGTTTAGGCTTTACTCTCATTCGAGTCAGTTGATTATTTCAGGTTGATGGTGTGATTCTTAAAAGACCTTGCTTGATTCATTGACGCTAAGATATAATATTTACTCCATACATAAATTGTATTTTCTGATGAAAGAGTCTCCATCAACTTTGTTCCAAGAATTGATAAAGCACGCAAAACGGCTACCGCTTACATCTGCATTATTACATCATCAATGTTGGTAAGTGAACCATTTGAGTTTTTTTACGAAATTAGTAAAGTAGTCGTTAACAGCGTCAAGTAAAATAGTAATAATGCAATAGCTGGCTATAACTTTCTGAGGCTTAGGTTTTACTACATGAAACTAATTAATATTTGTAAAAAAACGAGTTATCATCAACAAATTAAATAAACAGAGTAGTAAGATGAGATTCGTAGCGTTAAAAGCACATGATAGTAATCTCAGTAACGGTTATGGGCACAGCAGTAGCTATGCGTTCACTGAAAGTGAGAGAATCGTCAGTGCCATAGTAGACTTTATAGAATAGGGGCGCGATGGCATCAGCGCGATGAGCGCACGTGTTGAACTTGGGAAGACGGCGGAAGTCCCTCTACATCATAATGCTCCCCGTCGCTATAAAGGATATATTCCTTTTTTCATTCAATCCTTTTGTTGGAGAAGAGTGCGATGCCCAAAAAAAAATCGTCCGTTGAGAGACTAAAGCAGCAACAGCAGCAGCCAATAGAATTAGTGCCTGCAGCACGAGTGTAGGATTTTTCTTTACCGTTTATAGTCACATAGGAGACTATATACCATCTCCTATTACAGAGTTAGTACCTGTTGGGTTTCTATTACTAGCGAACCAAATTAGGTCCATACTCTAATACTCCGAATTTCGAAAAAGAATTGTGTTTGGCCCTTTTCGAATAGTATTTGCATGTTTTCTCACACACGCACGAACACGGATGAATCCCATCTTTCTGTTACCCCAGCTTCGACACCGTACGGCAATATTTAAAAAATATATACCGTACAGTAGGTACTTTACTATTATTCTTTCATTCATCTGATCATGTTGACAAACGACCGTTTTACCTCACATTTTAGTTTACCCTGCCTTTACTCTTTTTTTTTATATGACCACATTATTGCTGCTGTGGGGTTGTTCGCAAGGGGATGCTGTTTCTATTCATTGGAAACGGGTTATGAAAGGGATATAGACAGCAAGAATCGAGATTTTTTTATATCCAGTAAAACAGCCAAACAAAACGCTTAATAGTTACGAAGGGTGAAAGGATTGTTATATGATTTTTTAGCGTCATTTTTTGCGTCAATTTTTTTTTGTCCCCCCTCTGTCGACGGGACGATATTGCTTTTTTTTCTTCTTACAGTTGCATTGTTTGTCCATCCCCATTTCTATAGTGGGTTCCTTAAAAATCTGAAACTGTATTGGAAGTATCAAAAACTTGTTTTATCGAAATTATTCTGTAATTTAAAATTATTTTATTATTTTTAAATAATGTGGTGTTCGTTATACATGTATTATTACCTCCCGTTTGAAGACATACTCTCGAAAGTATTACATCGATGGGCTAGTTGCAGAAAGTATGTGAGCAGGAAAGTTCTATTTGGTAAGGTTACATACTGAATTGATGGACGATGACTGAGCTTCTATTTTTTTTATCACAGCCTCACATGCGAGACGTCTTCATTGTTTGAGTTTTAATTCGATTGGGGAATTCAATCCTCCCATTTTCGTCCCCTCACTTCTCTTATATTTCCCCCAGCCAGCAGCCTTGTTTTCTATAACTACGTTTGCTTATCTGTCACCAACAGACGCACAAACTTTCTTTTTATGACAGTAGATCGTGCTTTTCTAGGGGTTAATACTTAATACTTTGACCACCAAGTGTGTTCCATTTTAAGCTATTACCACGAGCTCTTCTGGTATTGCGACTTCGTGACGAAAAACCCGCACCCGCACTTCCTTTTTAAATAATCAATCCGTTTTATGGAATAATCAGCTAATTGATGTGTTGATAGTTTTATTACGTTAAAACAACTGGAGGATGCACATGTTATTTATTTTCAAGATAACACGTATTATGCCCGATTATCATATGCCTTTATGTTCTGTTATGCATACAAAATCTCGAAAAGCACGACTAATTGTTTAAAAAAAAGAACCAAGAGTATTTTCGAATGTCATATTATCTTATTATTCATATCTATCGTCCACACCAGCATCTCATTCTTACTACGTCATAAATCTTTCCTCTGTCAGCTCAACCGTACCTAATTATTATGTCCACGTGTATACACAAACTACGGTATGTTTAGGCTTACTAGTTTACTACGGTACCGTACCCTGTTTCATGGTATCCTCTTAACAACTAATAAGTAATCAGTGTCATATTGAAAATTTAAGCATCTTGCAGTATCTCGATATCTTATTACTGCTCAAGTATAAAAGTCGAAGATTGAACGGATTTAAAGGTTGGAATTCATTTCAACTTTTCAGTTTTTATGCACAGAGAAAACAACAAGCTAGACAAAAAAATAAAAATGATTTTATGAAAATATGTCAATAAAGTGCATTTATTGGTTCTATAACTGAAACGAATGCAGCAAATAGATTCACTGCGTTCTGTATAAAAAATATATATATATATAATTAATTTAATTCGTTATTTTATTATAACTTCTTAAAAAATCTTGCTCGATCTTTATCGTGCTCGTAAGAATTGGTATTTCAAATGTTCTATTGAAACAGAGGAATTAACATGTTTATATATGTATAGTTTTTACATATTTTTTCTTTGTCCTCATTGTTGAGCTATTATGCAGTCAAGTGATCGACCACAATAGACGCGTGCTTATGTTATTGTTATCCGCATATAATAAGATCGAGGAGCATAACAAACAGTTTTTTTTTCGAGGTTCGTATATTTAAACAAGGGAGGAGGGAGAGCGTAAGTGAAAAAAAGAGTTGTGAACACGCGTCGAGGGACAACCCTTTTACTCTGAATGGATCGGTTTGCATAAAAAAAAAGCCGAAGGGTTGTGGTGATGCTCACTAAACGCTTGTACAGTACCTACCGTACAGAGTTACCCCTTTTGTAAATTTGTGTGTATTCAACAGTAGATAAGGGGACAAAAGGGGTGGACTTGTTGCCTCCCTTTTTTCACAACCCAATCAAGTGGTACTTTTTACACATTTCATGAAATTATCAAATCAACAAATCAATCATAGCGCTAGTAGTAAAAATGTTCATAGAGCGAATAATTCGTTCACAAAGTAATTATTTCGTATATTTTGGATAATATCAGAGTGAAAAATAGCAGCGAACAATTTTTTTTGAATTTTTTCTAATGTTTCTACCTTATTTTAAAAAGTCAGATAGCAGGTACACCTATAAAAATAGGTAAAAATGGTTGCACTATGCCTTTTGCCTTTACTATTGACAGTACCGCTACACGGTCCGTTTCATCACATGCAACACATGAATGGAGAAGAATAGACGACATATTTTAGAGCTACCCATCGTCCAGTTCTTTCCAAGTGAAAAAAGCAAACATTGCCGTACCGTGGGTTTTCAGCTTGATTAAAGTGTCCTGCTCCCCTCCGTCCCTGGACCTACGCGCCGCGCTCCCTAGCTTTGCCTTCGATCTCTTGAGACGAGATCCAGATTCCTACATGAATGAGCAATGCCCACTCTATATTATCAGTTATCACTTTGTTTACTTTTTCCTTTCTTCTAAATTTTGTGTTTAAATAAGAATGATTTAAAATTTGAATTCCTTTTTCCCGCTTACTAATTTATTTAATTATAAACCTAAGTACCGTGTATATAGTTTTATTTTCTCCAATTGACTCCCCGATATACATTTTAGTAGATGTATTTATGTACTTTTGGCATGAATTAAATGGGTGAATCTGAACTATCCATAAAATGGTTTTCCACGGTATAATGTTTTATGTTTACCGGGTTTTTTTTTCTCGAATGGGTCTTGATGCCTTTATAATACAATCAAACTGCTGGGCGTTACTTCCTTGATGGATTATGGGGTCATCTTTTATGACAGGGAAGGAAGACGCATGATATATTGAGTCAGAATAATGGAGTTTCTTTCTGAAACGGATCATAGTCTAACAGTGTGGCTGGTGGTCCAGAATACTTTATATATACATATATACTTTTTTTTATGTTGAGCTTCCTGAAAGGAAAACAGGATGCAATCGGAATATAAGAAAAATAGAAGTTCTACAACTTCCCAAGAAAGGAATATTGCAAAAGAAAAGTTCCCGGTACTGATTTAACTAATTTCGAATGAAAAAATCTCCAAGAGGTACCTGCTGTAATGGAATTCGTAGCAAAGGCGCATATTAGCCTATCTAGGTACTCATCACATTTTAGTGATGCCTCGACTCATTTTTTTATTTTGAACAAATTAAGCCTATGTCTTTATCTAAATTTATTGTTAATGCTACATTTTTAAAAATAACAATGAAGTAGCAGAAAATAGGGTCCATGCGGTGTCTAGTTTAGTTCAACAGAACCAAAACGATGTACGAATCTATACCTGCAAACTCACACAACCTGGGAATGACAAAATTCAACCTGACTGTTTTGGTTGAGCGGCTCCCTGGGTAGCCTTTATATAGTGACAGTGACTGTTGAATTCAGAATTTAATCTGTGTCATTCTACATCATCAATAGTGAAGCAGGAATGAATGAACAGCTGACAAAGGACAGCCGCTGTCAATTTCCCGAGCATCACGAATAAGAAAAGAATTTGGCCATGTAATGAACAATTTGAATGCTCAAACTGATGGCAATAAATAGTTATAATATTAGCGGTCGTCTTCCTGCTGTTCAAGAGATTTTTTTATTCTACTTTACTTACCGTACTGTAAACGATTTAACTGGAATAGATCCAGCCATCCAGTAGGTGACTGCATTGTGACTGTAATAAGAAAAGGTAAAGCCTTAAAGTGTGTCTTTCGAAAGCATAGGCCATCCTGTATTATCCCGGCAGTGTCCTATTCTAAAGTATAATTGTATATTGGCCGACGGGGAAGCGAGTGACACATGGATGAGTTGGCATGAGCCCCTTTAGATATTATATATTGTTTGTGTTAGAGCAGGAAGATGAGCATCCTTGCTGTTGTCGCATTGATAGATCGTGTAATAAGACAAAAGAGTGCTTGATGCAGCGATGAGATCAGCTAGGGAACGAGAAGCTGCTGGTCCGTAAGTGTATATGTTGGGCATGATCACTTGCTTAGACTCCTTTGGGGAATCTTTTGTTTCATGCTGGATTATTCGGAGAGTACCTACTACTGTAGGCTACACCACTCTTTTTGTGGATTGTCGTTGGATTTATTCTTTCGTTCCCCGTGCTCCGATAATTCCAAATGGCTTTTTCCCCCATCCCTAGCTCTATCTGTCTTGTTCCCTCCATCGTGGATCGCTTCTCTCTGGCTATTTACACACCGTGCAAATCCGCATGGCCTATTATTAAGCGATCTGGTGAGCCTCTTTGATGATGATGTCTATATATTCAACGGACCAATGCACTCTGCTCCGAACAACAGGTGTATAGCCACAGTATTACATTAACAACCAATAAATGGACAATTACATACCGTTAAGATGATGATAGAAATCCTGCTACATTGAACCAAAAAAAAAGAAGAGAAAAACGTCTCTTTTTTCTGTTTCCCTACCACTCATATTTTCTTTCTCGATATTCTCTTAGCTATAATTAAGAACGCCTCTTTAAAGGCAATTTAAACTTCTTTTACTTGAATACTCCGTCATATCAACTAGCCGCACCGACAAGTTTATTTTTCTCTAATTTGATTGAACGTTTATAAATTTTTATGCCGACTTAAGGAAGGATTAGTTATTGTTATTATTAATACTAATATCCACGGACTGTAGCACAATAACAGAAATAACACATAGAAGCCGCGTTCGTGCTGAGCTAATGTACTGTTGGCTTGGTGTTTCACACACTTTGTGTCGCTTACAGCCAGGACGTAATTTGTCCTCACGATATACTGTAAAGTGAATGCTTCTCTTTGTCAGGATACTTGAGATCGATCACACCGGAGCAGTGAGAGGCGTTTTACTTCGGTCATGGGAGAGCACCTACAAATGCTGCTACGCTGAATCTTTCTTTTCAATTGACCGCTTAGACTTCTCACCTTCTCCGTTAACGTAGACACGGCTATTACCAGCTACTAGCAATCCCTTAGTCCTTACGCCCTTTACATTGAATGAGATACCTTGTCATCTCATTAAGAATAATTTATGACGAATGTCCAGCTCGCCTCGAGCCAGAGTTGAGCGATGCGGCTAGTGCACCGGCTATTCCAACGGTAATAAGTAGACGTTATTCGGTTGTCATATATGACGACATATCCATTGCCCATGAGATGGTGTCTCATATTTTAGGTCCCTTTTAGAGCGATACAAGAACTTTATATAGTATATATAGCATACGAGCATTTTGTTTCTGGTCCAGTCCACATATGTATAGACATTATTATTATATATATATTATATACCGTATAAAATGTAGGAACACGGTATTTCTACGATATAGAGGATCGTCCTATTGGAAATAGATCCTACTAGGCAACGTGCAGTATAGAAGAAAACGAAACGAAACAAAACAAAAAAAAAAAGATCCGAAGTGGTCGCTGGCGATCAAGCCTTTACAAACTTCGTCATACATTACTGTTACAGTGCTTTACCGTACAAGAGCAGTGTCGTCGGTATATAGTGCCCCATATCGTGCTCCACCTGCAGATCATCTGCTGTTTTCCCGGTTATGAAAAATTGATGAGTTGCATGTTTGATATGAAGGAGCACACATATTCCCTTCCTATACATTTATTGATATAGATATTTATTGGTACTGAATATACGTATAGCTATACAATATATATAGGCATGCCTATATCTTTCCAACAAATAGTAAATAGATGAAGCTTATTTTGAGAATAGTATTAAGTTTTCATGCAGAATCTCGTCTATCATCCTTGTTATTTTACAGTTTAGTCAATAAAAATATAGATTGTATAGAATTTTAGAAACGAATATTGCTGGTAGAACGAATGAAGATAAAGTCACGACCGCATTTTTTTTTCAAGTTTTCCGTGAGGCGGTTGTGTTGGCAGGAATGATCGTCAACAATAGATGTCGGATGCGCTCAATTAGCAATTTGCATGGCCTCTGCATGGCAATCGAGCGAGAGTAGCGGCAGCCGTGAATGGATACGGCTTTAGACGAGAGACTAGCTGTAACGGATGTTGTGTTGTGTATACTCACGTTATACGGCAGCCGCAGCCGAGAGCTCCCAGTCGGTGGCTCGTTACGAGTTATTAGCACACTGGGTGGTCTTTTGGAGCCTCTTGAGACCGGGGCTTGTTTGATTTTAATACATACACTCTCTGTCTTGTATTATTATTCTTCTTCTTTTCTTTCTCTCTCCTTCCGTCCGTATCTAAAATGGTTTCCCATGACACGTTACAATATTCTTTCTTTTTTTTCATTTCTCTTCTGTCAGCAAGGAATTGTAGCATATATACATTGCTTGAGCCCCAAGGATTAAACGCCCATGCTGCTCCTGGCTGGTGGTGCGTAGCAAACCGGGAGTAGTAGGGATAACACCTCGGCGGTGTTCTAATTAGCATTCACAAGTCTAGGAAAAAGCAACAGCAGCAGCTACTCAACCGTGCAGTGGTTCATTATGTCTTAACAATTTAACATGCTGTGTATCGAATAAATTTCCCTCTCTTCTTTTCTCTTATTATTATCATCGTAGTTTTCTAGCTGTGGCCTCTTACAATTTTGTATGAAGGGGAGGAGACAAAGAGTGAAGGAGGGGCAACTAGATGGCCTCCATTACCCTTTCCTAATTTGACTTGAATTCTCCGAGAACGTAATCAAACGGGTAGCAACCTGCTGCAGCACCGGATTCTCACGCTTATCGCCAAAGAGAATTGATAATGAAGGCTATTATTTATAGAATCATACATCATGCCAAGATGTAGTCGGTTGAAAATTAGGATGATGCATTTTAAAATGTTAGCCATGTTTAATATTGCACGTATTGTATTGCATTCAAAATGATCAGGAAAGACCTAGCCCTATGCATTCACAGCCTAGAACTGAATTGTTGTTTTTTAAAACTTTGTACTCCAACCATCCCACATTGAGAGACTATGTGAAAGAAGATATATGGTTCAACAAAATGTTTGGAAATCGTATAAACGTAATTACAAGAGAGAGCTAGGACGTAGCTGGTATGGTATAGCTGCGTGAGTGTACGGCGATTCGTGCTTGCACGCTAGAAACGCTCTCCTTTTTCTGTTTTTGTTTTGTTTGCCAGCATTGGGCTACTGCTTCTCTTGTTTGTTCTCACTCAAACACATACACACACAAGAGTCCGCCATCACACGTACTTGGTATGTGCTGTATATCGTTGTTGGCGGACGATACAGCAGCCTGTGTACACTGTTGTGTGTGCGTGTGTGCGCGCCAAGATAACCCGCTGTGAGAGGCCAAAGCGTCGCCTACAAGGGGACCAGGAAACGCATATTTGATCATCATCACCGTGAATATCGTAAGCGCGCGTGTGTACCCCTCGTGGACACGCTGGATCAAGGATATGCTATAAAAAACAACAATATATTAATATATATATATATATATACATAGAATAGATTCACCAGCTTTTGAGCTTGCTAGGACAAGTAAACAGGCTAGGTACCATGAAATGAAAACAGGGTAAAAAGAGGAAAACAATCATACATATTATTGATTACATGATTAAATCCTAGGGTAGTAGAATAAAACAAGAAGAAACACCGTCGACTTAGTCACTTTTTTTAAGCTTCAAATTTAATGAGCCGCGTGCCTCACTTTCAATTTTCAAAGAATTGAGCAATCGTCTCTGGCATTATTAGAAATATCATATTGGTACTCTTAGCAAGAGGACTATTAGTTAGCATAGAAGAGCACTTGCTGACTCCTAAAGGGGCGGTAGCAGCTTTAGGGCAAATTTGCATGTGGGAAAGATAAAATAGAAAAAAGAGAATTCGCGTGTTTAAATTTTTTTTTTGTTGTTGGGCAAGGACAAGCATGCTGGGAGACCGTTGCGTTCTCCGTGTGGGATGCATCTTTTACGCGCAGCACGTTGGCACAAAGAGATAAATAATCATTTTCTTTCCTTTTCTTATGGTTGGACGGAAGGAAAAGACGGAGGAAAGAGAGAGAGAGAGGGAGAATTTGGTTGTGGTTTTGTGGTTGAGCTTGTACGCCAGTGTTGGCTGCTGAGTCGGGTTGACCTGCTATACATATATGTGACGACGACAACGACAACGACTATGTGTGTACAATAGGAGACCGCACCGTTGCATCGTTAGTCATCGTTAGCTCTTTGATTGTGGGACATTTGCTTACATGCCACTAGCTGTGCTGCCTTATTCTTTTATTCATGTTGCACACCCGCTTCGATCACATCCGGTGCTAGCTGGATGAATTCAATTCCATTATTTACCCAAATATAAAAATAAATAATCAACAAGATAAGACGAATGAACGAAACCAGTTTCTTTTTATTTAAAAAAAACGAGAAGTACATTTTTATTAGAATTTTTTTGGTTGATGTGGAGCACTTTAACTCAAGTGAAGGATGCAATTATCTAGACGGAGCTGGTCATGTGTAATATACAGTAGTTGTTGATTTCCAATAAAATAATAGAATCTCAAAATGAAGAGAGAAAGAAAGCTAAAAGCTAAAAGTGCCTTGTTTCCGCATATACTGCCGACTATATAGACGGGCCACAGTGGCAGACATCATTCTCAACTGGAAGAGTGTCGACCATAAACTGTCTTCATTTGGAGGCTCTTGAAAGCTCCAGATGACATCGTAACCATTACCTCGATGATTCGACAGCAGAGCCACTACACTCACAGTAGCAACACTCCTTTATAGGAGGAAGCGATGGCTATCTGGTGACGACCTAAGTGATGTTTCACTTGTTGATTAAATGCTTCACGTAATAGACACTGTCACGTCGATAACCCATCCACACGTTTCTCTTTTTCTCTTCCTTCTAGCCAAGTATCTAGTGATAATTCTGTTTACAATAATTCATGATTATTATGGAGTTCTCAATGCTCACAAATTCTCTAAATATACAATAGTTTAAAGATAATTTTCTTTCTGGCGTTCTCGAGGGGTCATCGCCGGCCACCCTTACTCTCTCTCGGTCCCTTCATTTCTCTAGAAATACGTGTTTTTCGATGCAGAACAGTTTATATTGAAGAGATCTAGGGAGAACGTCATGTGATTGTCATAGGGAGAGAGAGAGAGCTCTCCAAATATGGTTGATCGAGTGGGTGTTGCATAACGTATATATTTGTGTGTGTGTGGAGAGAGAGAGAGAGTGTGTGAGAGGGAGAGGAAGAAAGAAAAAGGGAATAGGGGCAAGTTTACACATGGAGACGGAACGATAGACTAATCCAATCATTTCCATTTGACGTTGGCGATGCTGGGCGTTCGTCTTTGGATGGAGCTTTTGCTTCAGGGAGACTGGCAAATGAGGATGGACGGACGTTGTGCCTCTGCTGCTGCTGTTGCTGCTGCTGCCGCCGCCGCCGAGTTTGTGTGGACGTAGGGCAGTCAAGCACTAGCTATTTGTCATCCTTCTTTATATTCCAGTCCTGTTTGTTACCCTCCCACCCTTCTCTCTCTCTCTCTCTCTTGCTTTCTTTTCTTCTTGCCATGTCGCTCTGCTGATGAAGTCATATCATCGTCACGCCAGCCCCTGGTACGCACCAAAAGCAGTATAGGCTGTGCACTGTGGAACAACTACAGTACTGTACGGCATTGCTCTTTTCGTCTTTTCATGAGAATCCTTCAGAATCCAATTGAGTGCTATTGGACCGACGCGCAGTCGCACCCACATCCCGCATCAGAACATGTTTTACATTTGCTTCTGCGATAATAAACCGTCTGTACCTCAAATTATTCAAACCAAGATCTGTTAGTTTCTGATAAATATTGAATACGTCCTCCCTTCCCCCATTTGCGCTCCTTCTCTTCTTATTTCCCCCTAAATCAATGGGTAGATGACCATCCCCCTATACTCCATATTCCCCCCTCACTTCACTTTTATACTTGCCTCGTTGATATAGGATTCTGACGCAGCCTCCGTTAACCCGCCATCATAACGCAATCAAAAAGGCTCCCTCCTTTCATCTAGGTTGCCCTCTTATATGAGCACAAAATGTAATATATATTTTTAAAGTTATTCTCCTTTCATCTAGGAACAACTGGACATGAAGAACAATTCTATAGCATTAATGTATGGCTCCAAAAAATGTTACTTACGGATCATTTACGGATCGGATATTAAAAATATGATTGGTCATACACTGGGGTCTTATAAGGGCATATTTTGCTTGATTCCCATTTCAGCTGCATTCATAGTTGATGCCAGTTTTTGCCCTTTGATAAAACTGTGAGAGTGATGCCAAGTTTTGAAATAATATCCAGGCCGTTAAGTTGGCAAGCAAGCAACCCTGGTGACCTGCTCCAATATTGAATCTGTGGATTAGACTGTGCCAGGGCAGCCACAATCTAGCCGCCTGTTTTATGGATGTGATGGGATTTGGCTGCGTTTCTTCTGTTTCTATCTCTCTCTCTCTCTACCTATCTCTCTCTTTCTCGGCGTGTAATTCTTTCTCTTTATTTTCGTTTAGCGTCATAGTAAGCTACATATAAATAAAACGATCTCTGATCTACATTCAGTTAAATTTGGTTGTATCAACGTATTATTAAGACCTAAATGGGTTTCCGTGTTCATTTCCTCTTCCAGTACATAGCTACCTAATACAGTGCTGCATCATTGTGTAACGATACCCAGTGCTCCTTGTTCTGCTGTGATAAAGACAACATGTGTAGATGATACTACTGTATATCAATTAAATATGGCCTCTTGAGTGTCTTTGATTGTCCTCTCAATATAAACTAATTAAATGTAATGATGACAGAACACGTTTAGTGCATCTGCCGATGACCCTATTGTTTCCTACTCGTTGGGATATTAGTAGGCCTAGTACAGTACATACAAGATTACAAGAATACGACTCTAAGAAAAGCGTCCATTATTGATAAAGTCAATTCTGTTATTCCATTTTTTAAACCATCAATTATTGCATCCCACAATGTCGCTTTTAAAAAAATCTCAATACTCGTTTGCTTTATATAATAAAAATAAAAAATAAATAAAAACTAAAAAAATAACAATTGCATATCTACATTAAAAGAGTAAATTCTTATATAGTACTGAACACTATCTACCTAAGAGGCTAAGAAATCGTCCGTTCCTGATGCAAGAGGGTACGTAGGTACAGTACACGACAATCCTCTTACGCCTATATCACCAAGTTTCAATTACGCATTGGGTTGTTCACTCTAGCTCTTGCTTGTTCTCTGTATTATCCCAGTATATATATTCCAGAATGGAATGTATCGTCGCATCTCCTTATATTTTCCTACACATTATATACTTCACTGATACTTCAGCGATTTTTAAAATACAGAAACCTTCGATTCAAACGAACGTAATAGAGAAAACTTGGTGACAGGCTAAAAATACGTTGCATTTAACAATATATAATTAGTATTATACAAGGATCAAGAAAAATATATACAGTACCAACCATATTATTAAGTACGAAACGCGTAGTCCCATAAGCGCACGGGTAAAAGCGGCCTCCGCATTTCGGCTCGGAAAAATCGAATTTTCGAATTTCCGAGCCGAAATGCGGAGGCCGCTTTTACCCGTGCGCTTATGGGACTACGCGTTTCGTACTTAATAATTTGGTGGGATAATTTATATATATATATTTCGTTCTTTTCTTTAAACCAATCAGAAGGAAATCAAGTATTATTATTTTAATAAATTATCTGTTTCAACACTAAAACTTGGCTTTACGAAGGATGTGAGAAACCAGTGTCTAGGGAAGCGTAAAATAATAGTAATTTTAAATGATGTAGATATTCTCTCGCCCTGTTAGAGTAAGTAAACTGATTTATCCAGTTATATCAACTGTAGATCCGTGCTGGACTTGAAAGTGAAATCCATCAGCACTGATTGGATTGCTGTAGAAAGGGTTCGTGTTGTAGGCCTGTGCCTGTCCCCGCAGAGAAGACGCTAGCTATTGTAAGAAACAAACAACATTAGGCCCTATATGTGCTTATACAGCTATGAGAGATGGCGGGCAGGATGGAGGGTCTTATTTCCTTTGTAGTTTGACGGGACGAGTGGGACGAGTTTCTTTTGTTGATGTTGCTTCGATCCTCATCTAACTGCTGGAAGGAGTTGAATGCGTTGAGTGAGAGATACAGGCCTACAGAAAAGAAAAGGGCAAAGACTTGGTGGGCGATGCCATCGTCACTTGAAGTGCAAAGTGGAGGACTTCGTTCTAACCCCGGAGCCGCTAACATCCACGTTCACACTGCCCTACTGCGCGGCATTGGCCGTTCGCCGATGACCCTCTATAATAATGTAAACGCTCTAGTCTCGACTGAATGATGCGTTTCGTTCAGTTGATTCTCATTCGATATCTCTCAATCTACCCAAGTACCGGTCCGTGCACAACTCTCATTGTTGATTCAATGATTTCATTTTCAATAGCACTCGACTTGACATCTTGGTTGATATATCGTTCATCTTCGCCTTCCAAGTTACGCACGTGTAAGCCGAACGCAGTCAAAGAAGAAAATACTCATCCTATTTATCTTCAATTTTTTAATAACAGTTTGCGAGAAGGGTCATAAATAAAATTCACCAATCGATGAAAAATGGGATACTATTTATTATCGCCAATACTCCTTGATTACTCTTATTGTTGCTATAAAAACATTCTATGCAATCATAATTGGTTTCTATGAGAATGCAATGGAACTGATGCTAGTGAAACGTTGAAAAGCAAGATGAAAAGCACTATAAGTATAAAATTCATTTTACTTCTTCATCAGCTTGTCTTTCTTTGGCAAGAAAGGAAATTTTGACGCTAATATTATTCAATAAAGGCTGGACGCGTAATCTTTGTAAACTTTCGTTTGAGCGTATGAAGGATTGAAAGGCGCCTTTATTAGGGACAGCATATAATGTAATTATAATCGAATTTCCAGGCGAAAGGGGAAAGCAGTCCATCAATATGAGGACAATAGAAAGTGTAAATCTTTCAGCAAGGCCAGAATAAAGAGAGGGTAGTCGGAGAAAATAGGATTTGATGTAGAAATAAGGAAATTTACCCCATTTTATTATTTTTTGTCTGTCCCAACTCCTATTGAACACTATTATATATCTGTCCCTCATGCGTGAGAGCACCCTTCTTTCTCTCTATGCCTATTTTATAGCGAGTTTGAATATCGTGAGATCTTGCTCCTGTTACCCACTCAAACAGTCCAACGGCAGCACAGGTTTTCCAGTTTTAGGGAGAAGAAAAGATTTTTTTTCTTTCCTTTTTTTTTTTTGGTTCCATACTGTAAAGAGGGAAAAGGGTGAAAAAGGGGTTTTCGTACCCTGAAATTGCAGGAGGAAGAGGGAAATTCCCATGAATTTTTTTGGAGGGTCCTATTTTTTTTGTTGTTGTTGTGCGTGTGTGTTGAAAGAGGGTTATATATATATGTATAGGGAGGAACGATTTTTGGGGAGAAAAGCATCCGTTTTGTACTCTTTATTGCGTGCTCTTCTTTTATTCTTCGTTCTCGGGCCCTTCCATATTTTTATGGCCTCCGTTTGCTCTAAATATAGTAATCCTTCCACACACACAAAAGGAGTACCTGACAGCTCGTATTATATTTCCCAACGTGTGAACTTGATCACTTTGGTAAATTCCCTTACCCACCAGTTCATTTATACACTGATGTTGGGGGTTGAAAACGCTCCCAACTGCTCCAGCAGCATCTTTATCACACTTCTGTTCATGTGTTGATGACGGTAATGAATGCCGTGTGAACTTGATGCTGGATACCAATCTTCAAAATTATTAGATGCCGAGGTGGTTCTCCAATCAAGTTATTTACTACTTTTTCTTTACAAGTGCGACAAATCTGTTCGTTTATGATTCCTAAACTTTACAACATGAATTTTTATCAAATGAAACTGGGAAGCTTTAGCCTCTTTTCCAATACCACATGGGACTAGAATAGATGTGACCGCAGCTCTCTGATGGCTCCCACACGTTTCATAGTTGTTTATATCTTTGCGTGTCACCAAGTCATTCGAACACATCATTATGATTTAATTCAAAATTATTAGATGACGACAGAAAAAATATACAAGCATCAGATTAATCGTTATAAAAGCTTTTTTTTTCTAGAATTGGTTTTCTCTTCTCTTCTATTTTTGTTTTGCTTTTTTTATTTATTATTCAACTGTTTAAGTTGAAAACTGCTTACTCATCTAATTTATTTTTAAGGGGACACAAGTACCAGAAATGAAATAATACCTTATTGAAATCAGGTTTACATACATTACCGTATTATCCTATCATTTTCTAAAAATCAAAGGTTTTAGTTGATTTAAAACTTAATTTTTACTCAGTAAAAGTCTGCGATTAAATTGACAATTATTCAAATATTTGAATCATTGAATCATATTATATTATTATTTAAAAATTTACGATGCATTAGTGACCGTGTGAACAAGAATTTGAGTCAGGCAGGGTGGAATAAACGGGCAATGGGTTTTTTCTATAATTTTTTTCCTGAGATTTTCTTTTTATAAACATGCACCCTCGTTCGAAAAAAAGATGAAAGGGAGCATTGGGGAAATTTTGGTATAAAAGTAGAGGAAACCGAAGGAAATTTTTGAATGGTAATTCGTTGATAGTATCTGGCCAACCCCTTTTTCCATTTCCCTGATAAAAAAAAATGAAGAGGGTAGAGAGAGCAGGATAGGGGGCAGCTAGAGTGGTGATGCAATTTCTTTTTTTATTTAACCTTATTGCAGTCTCCTATGTTAGAAAAAAGCAGATCGTGTGAAATTTTCACTTCCCCTAGGACCAATGTTATTTAAATAAAATCTTTACACAAGCGTAGCAGATGGGATAGCCACCTAAACTTCGAATCGATAATCGATCAGAGGATATTACATTGCTTTCAAGTTTTAAAAATCTAAAGTATGTAGTTCTTCCATAAGGTCCTTATTTTTAATAAATTATTTTTAGAATTAACAAATTTTGTTTATGCTGTACCATAATACATGAATTTGTTTTGTATGCGTACGGCAAATTATTTTATAGTGAATCAATGTTTTGATGGTTTTTATATTTGAATTGGTGGTTTTAGAAGAACTAAGAAGGAATCAATTTAAGAATAATTTTTTGAAAGCTTGGACAGAATAATACCTTATCTTACTGTGGCAAATAAAACGAATAGTTGTATCCCATTTTCGATATGTATCGCATACGCGGTATCTCTTTGATGCCACTGAACTCTCTTGCACAGTTGCACCACATCGGCGAATGAATTGCTTTTCCCTCTTCGTCCTCGAAGATGACGGCGGTTTTCGTGGTCTATAGATAATTTATTGCTACCAATATTGTAAATAGGAACATTTCAGTATGTTCGCAGCTGACAAATGATTTCATTCAATATACCGTTGCCCTTTCGCGCGCAGCCCTATTATTGATAAGTCTTATCCGATCCCATTCGTCGAAAAAAATATTAGACAATATACAGTGGGTATCTCCCGGCAACATAGGTATCAATTAAGGTTCTGTACACCCTATAAAGTACAATTGCCCTTTCACGTACTTTTAAAAGAAATTCAATAACGGGAAAGACTACACTTAGCATTTGTAGCTATTAACCTTTATATGCATGAGAAATGTGTTCAGTAATAGCCCAAGTTAGGAGTTGATGAGGGTGAGGACTTATGATGGATGGGTCTAACCCCCACCGCGCTCTGCCAGTTGGACATGGCGTGCCTCGTCTGACCATCTCGTATTGTTCTCGATAAATAAATAAAAAGGTAAGTAATTAAGCTGTAATCACCATTGTCCGTCAGGCAAATCAACTCTCCCAGTCTACTTTTTGAATGACGGAGCCTTTGATGGCGTGCAACGATCACTTAATTGATATTGACTTACCGATTCCCCAAATGTACCGAAGGGTACGAGTAGGGGACCCGGAAAAAAAATCTTTCATGATAAACACTACTTCCATTCCGATCATCACATTAATTGGAAGTACGGTAGTTAACGCAATTTCGAAAATGGTGATTATTTATGTTTTTACTTTTTTTTTTTTACATACCATTCTGTTAACGTGAAATGAAATGAATGGTAAATTAACAATTAAATGTAACTACTTTTTCAATAGCACATGTTTCTTTTCCTCCCTCTCTTACATTTCTAGCGATTAATAGTTGTCAAAGGAAAAGTAAAGCAATTGTCGTTATCGAGATACAGAATAATACATATCTTTGAAGCAGGATAAGCCAAATAGTGCTCTTTACTTGAGAAAAAGATTCTCTAGAAAAAAAAAAAACACTTTTTATAGGAAAAATAGGAGCATAATCCCTGTGTCAATGGTCCCTTTCCACAAATTCTCCAAGTTTTTGCATAACAAATGATGGTAGACTTCACTCTTTTCCCCCTCTACCTGACAAGAAAAACTAGGGCTCTTTCGACCGTTTTTGTCACCCAAAACCCTCTACTTTAGTATTCTACTTTTGCTGATGCATTGAATAAAGCAAGCCCCCCTCTTTGGAATACGTAAAAAAATATATATAGCGTAAGAGAGAGAAAGAGGGAAATCCGTGTTTAAAGAAAAAAAAAAACTCGATGCGTTTCCCACGACCGTGCAATGCATTTTCCCCATTTCTGAATTTCCTTTTGGACAATAGATTTGATAATACTCTACATCCCCCTCTCTTGTGCATTTATAGTTCAGCAACGCAAAATAGAAAATGATCATTTCTGAGATTTAGAGCACATGGTCTCCTTATTTACGGTTGAATCCGTTCCACCATTTATTTTTTGGAGCATCTTATTAATTTCTATGAAAAGTACTTACAGGTATTATAAATAATGTACCGTATTGCTTTTGCATATTACTAATTTTACCGAAGAAACTGCAGATAGGTGCATTTTTTAGAACAAAATGTATTCACAATTTTTTTTCCCTTGAGAGAAGGATCAACGCAATACTTAGTTTTAAAAGTTGTCCGCGCCTGGAGTAGTGGAGTGGTTAGATGTTATTGAAACTAAGTACAATCGGTATCCTTAAATATACCATATTAAAAGAACACAGTGGAGAGTATATACTCTGAAGAGGGATACAATGCCCGCGTGTATGACAGGTGTGTGAATCTAACTGCTTCTTTTCTTTCTTTCTTTTTTCTTGTTAGTTTTAACTGTATCGCATCAGTTGCGGCTTTGATTCTAGCCGTCTGTGAACAATTGAATTTATTTTACGCGCGTTGCAGTCCAACACGCAGTCAACAACTGGAAACACAGATCCGCCAGCTACGATGAATTTTGTGTGTACACATTGGCAGCAAAACCAGCATGACTCATGATGATGGTTGGCTCCCGCTTCACCGAGAGTGAACCTCATTAAATATAAACACCTTCCCAGATTTGTGTTATAGTATTTGTATATACTGTGTATCCAGTGTAGCCCATATATATATCTTTATATATATACAAAAGAAAGAGAGTTACCTTTATATATACAATATACATACACATTTGTTGTGTGAATGTGTGAAATATAAATAGGCTGCATATGGATGTCCAATGAGGAAAAATTTATCCAGAACCATAAAGTGCTTGTATTCTGCCTTGTTGCAAGTATTTCCATACGTCACATGCTTTTTATATAATCATTGATTTAGATTCAATTAAGAGAGATAAAGCTTAGTCAAATTCTATCCTTAGCTGTGGAAACTAAGAAATGGAACATATCTCTATTTGGTATCACGAGCGAAACTAGAAAGGAATTTGCTTCAGTTTTTCCATATCTCTCTTTTGAAAAGGAGATGGAGATAGAAAAAAGTGGCATTGAGCCGCATGCGTTTCAATAACAGTCCGGAAACGGATCCTGATGGAAGCGCTGGAGATAAATTCCAAAAATGAGCATCCGAACTATATGAGAAGTAAAGACACTCCATGATGTGAGCATCTATTGAACATGAAAAGGTTCTTTTATCATATTTTCTCTCTAGTCGTCCTTTAAGTATTTTTTTTTTCATCGCCCTTTATCCAGTACAATGTAGTGTCAATGCCATCGTCTTAATGATAGCTCTTCTTTTTTTACAAGTTATTTTTAAATGAAGGGAAATTGATGTTCCCGCTTGAGTGATATCTTATCACGGCTAATATTTTCAATGAACAGGAAACGAGGTCCAAATCAACAGCTCTCGTTACCTTAGAAGAAGGAATGAAATCGACACGCTCTTTCACTTTCACTTCCTCTTTGTAGCTCGGCTAGACAGCACACTTATTGCTTATTCGACTGAAAGTTTAGTCAATTACTACACCGTAGTCAAGAAATGTTTACTTTACTAGAATGGTAGAATTGCGTATACCTACAACCGTTGTAAATCTTTCTCTACAAAGTCTCTCAGGCACAAATAAGATCCAACGTCATCCATCCGGCATTTGTCATATTTTCCGGATACGATTACGATTTATGGATTTATAGGGAAATTGTGTTTGCAGTCGGAAAATGTCTGCTATTCAATTACTCGGCCGACACCTGGGGACTAGTGCGAGCTCTATTCGGTTCGCTACGACGAATATTATTATTTATGCATCCAATAAAGTTGCAAATAGAATCGGACAGACGGACTCAATATGGTCTGGAAAGTATTAGGGGAGAAATGCTGTTGGGGACTTTGGGTGGAAGCAGTACGAAACATTTCTGGAGTACCTACCATACTAGTACTGGTGGTGCGTGAAATGAAAGTTGCTCATAGCAATTAACACCCCTCTTTACTGCTGCTGTGCCTGGAAATGGTCTGGATGGATGAGGACGGCGAGTTAACGCATCGGCATAAATGCAATTTTCAGATTTCCTTATGCCCTTTTCCCTCTCTGTTCCTAATCTCCTTAGGTACTCTACTCTAATAGAATACAAATTTTGTTGTTTTTTAAATTGAATATTTATCCTTCTGCCGCATTTTTTGCTTGTAGACTAAATGTGTTGCATAAAAAGGACATAAGTCTGGTCTATGTAGATGGACTGGTCCATTTAGTAATTTAAAAGAATTCCTTTGCTTCGGGTGGAGTTGTAAATTTTCCCTTATTTTTAGTTATTACCCCTTCTTGTTCAGGGGCTCCCTTCCCCTTCTAAAAGGCCGTGCAGATTGCTTACTCATGCACTGACGATTGATAGATGTTGAATAGGATACATACAAGGGGAGAAGGAAAACTTTCGATTAGAATGCAAATGATTTGAGGCGAGGGAGAGGCAGCCGCAGCCCCCTATGATCTGTGCGCAAGTAGGCAATGAGGGCGGCAGGCGGTTCTGCTCTCTGGCCGGGCCCCTTTCGTCATCTCCCGCGCTTCTGCACCATCACATAATGACCACGATACTCAAAGGAAAGGAAAAGAGAGCATCCAGCGTAAAACAGAGGGGGGTCTCTCTTTCCAAGAAAAAGAAAAAAAGAGCCCTTACTGATGCCTGTCAATGCAAATGGTTCGTTTTCCATTACAAGGTCTAATGGGCACCCTAGTCTTTCATAGTGATAGGCTATGGTCGAAGAGAGCCTTATCAGATATCGCTCACAGGTAGGGCACACAAATTCCTCTGCGTCCACTCCCTTCCAAATGAATTAGGGCACATTGATGTCCGCCAGCACATGAAATGAATCATGTCTGTTAGAGGCGACCTGCATTAAATTAGCCTCCGCTTGACTGCAAGAGCCGAATTCTTGGAATAGTCTACAACATGTATACGCTACAGATACACTAGGAGCCGTACGTCTCTTGTGTAGTTTAAAGGGGAAATGATTTTCGCTTTAGACGAAGCCAATATGAAGCAATAACATATCCAAGAGGAATCGGGTATGATTGAAATGGCTCGGAAAATGATAAGGCGCTCGACAGACTACAAATGAGAGTGGGCAGCAGCAAATAGCAGCAGTGGACAGAAGAATAATAACAAGAGCTGGAGCAGCAGCAGCACGTTGACAAAACGGCGGTTCGATTGGAGTAATGTATATAGGACTGGCTCGCCGTTTTTTCATATGTGATGGTCCTCGTTTTCCTAATGGCCCTGTGCTGCCGCCCCATCAGCTATGGTGCGCACGTTACACAGCAAAGAAGAAGAAGAAGAGGACGGAGAAAAAGAGAGCGGAGGGCGAGTTTTGGTCGGCCAGAAGCAGCAGCAGATGGGAGTAACAGCTTCCTTTTATGACTGGGCACGGACCAAGGGTCAATTCAATAGCACAGACGAAAGAGAGAGAGAGAGAGAGTAGAAAAAGACAGCATCGGAGAGCAGCAGACTAGAGGGGGGAAATGTGAACAGCAAAGAGCAAAGAGTTCTCTTTCGTTTTCGCTCTCGATCTCTAGTAGGCTTTGACGAGAGAAGAAAAAGCTATGCCTCACAACCACCAAGGAAGAGAACATCAAGTAAATAAAATGGTCGAAAGAAGGGGAATACGTCGTCATTCGTCCTGCTATACAAAGATCGAAAGAAAGATAAGATATTTAGAGATGGAGCTCTTCCCTCAATAATAGGATCTTGCTCTTCTCTTTTGCCGCGGCTGCTGCTGTTGCTGCTCCAGCCGATGAGAACGGCCGACTCATCATATGGCCGGGCGGCACAAGGAGGGGCAAAAAAACTGCCTGTTGTTATTGATCGCCATATGATACAGGAAACATCTCAAGTGATACGATATGATATGCAACTCGAATGACGTGGAGAGGGCGACAACACGTCCTTAGTCAGACCTCTTCTTCCACATAAAGAGGGAAATGTGTCGAAATCTTGTCTTCTCACCGCAGCCGCACGCAACCTGCTCCTCTACTGACAGCCTCGAGTGACTCTTGAGTCTTGACTATGTAACACGGGTGAGGAAAATGATCCGTCATCCAGTATGCAGCCCGCATTCCAAACCAAACAAAGAATGGTAATTGATTGGATTATTCATTGACTACTCGACGTGGTGTGGCATTGATGTTCACTTCCTCGAGCGCGCATTTTCCTAAAATAAATATGCAAATTATATGAGCTCATTGTTCTGCATCCTTATCCATACAGGGCTAGAATTTCCTTAATGTATACGAAAGGGACTGTTTTTCATTATTGGTGCAACTAAAGTGGCATAACATATTGTAGCAAACTACAACGGTGAGTCTAATAATTAAGTAATATATTAGTAACCAATGAATACGGTATCCAGTATGTAAAATTAAGATATTTCTGAAATAAAAAATATCATGGAGTAAGGTAATGCAATCGATAATATCATAAAGAAATCAAATAAATCGATTGAGGGACAAGAAAAGGTAAACATATGTGAAAAACGTGGAAGAATTCATATTTCCTATGGTTTCACACGCAGGAGGTTTATCACGATGTCGGCGGTAGTGTGAGATTCCTGAATGGCGGGAGAGAGATTTCCTGAAGCAGTAGAGCTCCGGCTACCAATGGGTCTCAACCAGGCATTCTACATTATTCAAACATGAGCTCGGCACGTGCATAAGTACCAGCGGCAACGCCACCACATCTTATATGGAATGACTATGCGGACGCGCGATGATGGGGTCCGGGGTCCTGCGGCGGTGGGAGACCTCAGCTGCTGTTGGTGGCAATGCTCCTCTGGCTCCTGCGTGAGTCGACTGCCAACTTTTAACATCTTATATAGACAGACATTCGGATGCTGATGGGGCCGTTTGAATACTGCTGCTCACTGCTGGACCTCACCAACTCGGCCCAGTAGAGCCAAACCAATTATCAAGTCTCCTGCCCTCCTTCTTTTCGTGCATTCAGCCCATATAGCGCTGCATTAATTCGTCATTGTATATTCACGAATAAAAATCGAGGCCATACTTAGGTACACTACGCTCTCCCCAACCCTACATTACGTACGGATTGCACTCTTTTCGTCTTTCCTTTTGTTTTCTTATTTTCAATAAATATAGCTATAAAATGGATTCGAACTTGGAAGAAAAATTATACATATTCTGTTGTGCTATAATTTTTATATACCATAGAACAAATAACTTGTTTCGAAATAAATTCGTTTTTAATACTTAGACTTTTAAACTTGACCGAGAAAATCGGACATTTTTCATCGGTGATGTTTTTTTGAGTTTTTGATTAAAAAATTAAGGAACCTCTTATAGTGTATAATTTCGTTCGACGGCAGTGGAACCTCTACTCAGAAAGATACCTCTACTATTTTTTTAAGGGATAAAAAATATATATATTTATAGGTTGCAAATACGTTAAAAATAGTTATACCAGTAAAAAAGTATAAATATATTCGCGGCCATTCAAATGTACTGTATGTGTTTGCTTGTGTATATTGTATCCCTTGTATGTATACTCTAGAATAGAATTGCGATCTTTCGGATAAAGCTGGCATATCATTCATCAACTCGTGGCCTATTAGTATTTGCAATGAGAGAGGAAAAGAGTAAACAAATCGTGATCGGATACACGACAGGTGGAGAGACCATCCTTTACATGCTCCCGAGCGAGATTATAGAAAGTATTGCTGCTCTAGTTCCGGAGCTGGATACATATGGGCGAGAACCCCTAAAATAAGTTTCATCTTTGCTGCTGCAGTTCTGTTTACGCGGGGTAATGTTGAAAGGATTCTGGTAAATAATTACAGCAACGATGCCAAACAAACGCTCTTACTCCCTCCTATTTTAGTTCCCCTAACCAACTTATTTCTAAACGTTGCACACTACTTTCTACATGCAAGTATGAATTCTCCCATAGTAGAGTATAATATACATTATAAGTATAATTATAGATCTCCAAATAAAAACAGTAAACAGAAACAGACGATATCATATAGTTGGTAGTTTGGTAACAATTTCTTCATTATTAAATATGAGTTAAATTGAAGACACTGGCTTAACTATCTTCATTTCCTGTAAATTGAATCGCAACTGAAAAGAGGCTCAAAGGGTATGTACAAAACCCTTAACTTATGACCAAGCTGGGTGATGGATTTATTACGTTGGGATTTTTGAATTTCACTTGAAGAGGAACAGGAAACAGAAGAGAGCGGCACTGCTATAGGTCATTCCACCGCTCCTCCCCCTAAAATTGACGAACCCCCTCCCCCTCCCGATTTTGGCAGCTTCGGCCTTAATCGCTTTGTTGCACTCCCCTTTTTATTTTTACCTTCACAGTTCACACAATGTATAGTGTAAAAACATGAATGCAGTATACTATCATGAAAAACAATCACCTGTGAGAAATTGTAAACGTAACCGACTCCGATTCAACCTATCAAGCTGAAAGAAATACACTTCAATTCTTAAGGTTATGCATAGAATGATGAACTTTTTCCAGATGATTTTATTTAGTTTTTAAATGGATACGATATGATAGACTTAAGGTGAGAAGGTACTGCCGAATAGTAGCATAAATGAAAAATTAAACTCGACAGACAGAATAGCTGGAAAGAAAAATTGAGTCTGATGTTGATCCAATAATCTTCCCACGCTTTCGAATAACGATTCCGAATAATTCTCCAAATGGCTTGAGAACAAAATCTTGAATGACTCATAAAATATCAGCCATAGAAGAAGAGATACACGAGAAGAAACCTCTGGTTTTCGTGGTTACAAAGAATCATATTTTTGAAGGGTTTATTTATGTATGTACGGTATCGGTTTATAGGTATTCGTTATTCATTCACAGCCAAGAGTCTCGGTGCTTTTCTCAGGCTGCGCAAGTGGAACGGCAACAGTTCCGTGCTTTATAGGATTGAATTATTTCAACGAGGTTTTTACATCTGGGATGGCGTGCATAGGATTCCACCACCAAGAGACACGAAAGAGGCAAAAGAATCTGGAATGATTGTTGGTGAGCATGCTAAATTTGATCTTTACACGCTCCCGTATATGATGTACTGCAACGGTAGGCGGGTCTACTGGTCTAACATTCATCGTGTTCCGAAATTTCACGCTACTGTAGTGGATTATTTTCAGTACAGCAATGGCGACGCAACGGATTGTATCCGTCAACAAGAACAGGCCAAATGTTTTCTTGCAACTAGTTTTATTTCAGTTCTTCTTTTTTTTCTTGACAATATATATAAATAAAAATGAAAAAGAGGGGAATAGAGGAAGGTGACCCAAGTAGTATGCTGACGTCACGCTCTCTGAGCAAACAATGATATCCTTGCTCAATGCTCCCCTCCTGCTCTAGCGTCTTCGTCTCCGCTTGCCTCCCCTTATTTCACCTTTATATAGCCAATACTTTGAGTGTACGTGATGCCTTAGCTCGAAATGTTCCCCTTCATCCAAGAGAAACTGTCTCGTTCTCAAAAGAATGATGATTTGAGCCGGCCTATAGACTATAGTGTAGGATTCCTTGGCCCTCGACCCCAATCCTTCCAAGTATTATTTCATGATTTGATTTATTCTACGACGCGCATGCAGCAGCGCAATGACATCATAACAGTCTGTAGCCTGGCCAGTCATGCTGTGTATCACACACACTCGCACATATACATGCACACAGAGATAGACACACAGTGTGCGGGCGTCGTCCTCTCTTGGCCCCGCAGCAGCAGGATCAATCCAATATGTACTGAGCCCGTTGTTTACTGATCACCGGACTCGGTCGAGCTGTTGAAACAAAAGGAAGATGCACATATGTAAAAGTATATCACTATAGGGAATAAGAGTGTTCCTCATTCCCTTCCCTTTGCTTCTCTTTGGTTTCACAGCGTGAGCGTATGGTAATAGTTGAGAGCAGTGCGCGGCAGGACTCCAGAGGCGGATGCCATGGGGTTCTCGGCTTCTCCCTTCGCTCCTCCTCGTTCCTGCTAAGACATAAGGCCAACTAGGATCCGCATGATGAGCTACCGATATATTCCAAAGATATTCTGTATTTGAGCTGCATGGCATATGATCTGATGGAATCATAAATCCATAATGAATGCGAGTGAGCGAACGATGCATGGACGGGAACGCACCACCCACCGTCCTCTACGCATACATTTGCATACAGAGTAATAAGATACAAAGATTTTCATTGTAGAGAATCGTACACATGTAGGTGGGGTGGGAGGAAGGACACAGATAGTTCACAGTAGGCTTTTTTTTAAAAGAAAATCATTCATCTAATTCTCTTCGTATATGACTATATGTGATATAAGGAATGTGGGCGAATGTGGGCAAGAACTCTCAGATCAAATAAAATCAGTTAATTGATTATTCCACGCGTTTTTTAGTACCGTATTAAACAATAAAGCACTTAATTCAACATTCAATAGTTTTAGATGTCGAGTTATCAACAACAATCCCAGCTAGATACTATAGAAAAAAAAATGAAAGAAGAAGTAGAAAAGACAGGTGAAATGGACGAATGGACAATGGCAAAGGGAACGGAAATGCATAGTAATAAAGACCGGTCAGCTGAAAAACATCAAGAAAAGAAATGGGGAAGGAAGAGGGAACCCAATTTTATATGAATTTCCTCTTGATAGGTTTTTACGTGTGCGATCTGCCTAGCAAGCACAACTCCAATTATACTCCCCCTCGCATTCCCTCTCATTCTCAAACGGAATCCTGCAAAGCAGGCCTAAATCGGAGAAAAGTGACTGACCATTTCCGCCAAGTTCCCCTACCTCTCCTTTTTTATTGATCTGATTTTAAGAGCGTGAAGTTGGAGGCTCTAGATTTTTCACTCCCCCCTTCTAACTACTACAAAATAATATTTGCTTACAAACGAAAGAATCTCCTATTCGACATCCATTAGCAAAACAAAATTCGCTGGGGTATTTTAATGAGATTCACGACTGAATCATCAATAATTCAGTATAAGCTGTTTTGTATTTTGTATTTTTTCCTCCTGTTATTAAAAAAAGTGATCTGTTGTTAGAAAATTCTTATTGCTATAGAGTTTTGATCTCACTTTTGTCAAAAATAATTGTCCGAGTAAGATAAAAGAAAATGATTTGTCAGTACTATATATAACATATTATGTCAGCAGTGCGATAAGTGAAAAAAAAAGAATAATTACGGTAGAAGTAAAATGAGTAAATTGATCAAGTCCCAATGATTATTCTACGTAGTTACGTATGTCATCGGTTGTATTGTCTTCTTTCTTTCTTTTATTTATATATTTCATTTCTCTGAGTTGCGCGCTATGCTGATACTGATTGTTGTGCGTGGAATTTTTGGTGAGAAAAGAGAAAAAGAATATCCCGTGCTCTTGCTGCGCGGTGCTACTCTGGCCGAGCTCCGTCACACTGCGTACCCCCTGTAAAGGTGGACCGGCCGTCTGTGTCTAATGAATAATTACACCAGAAGGCTAAGGTAATCATTTCCTTTTGCGTCGAATTAACTTTTCTCTCCTACTTGTTTATTCTTTCTTGTTTTATTTAAAAACTTCTTCAGAATCTTTTTAGATTCGCCCCTGTATTCTTAAAGTCGACAATGTAAAAATCCTTATTTATAAACGGTAGGAACATGTAAATATCCTAATAATTCACAAATGATGCAGGAACACGCACGCAGAAAACTATGCGTTACAAATATCTATAAATAGTTTGATACCGGTTGTAATTTAATAATAAATCTTGTATTTCTTTCTTTAAAAATTGAGGTTCGCTTAAGGGATATATTTGCCTTTCAGTTTCACATGTTATTAAAATTGAATCCATGGATTCTTGAAAGAGCGGTACAATTGTCTTGCTTCATCTTTTTGTACGGTGCCTAATCCTGTGTACTTGTTAAAAAGCTGAATGATACACGGGCCACCACTTAACAAATTTCGAAAAAAGCTGTCGGTCTTGCTGTGTAGCCAACAATTTATTTTTCATGAAACACCACCGGCATTTTAAAGATGTTAATAAACCTTTTATTAATTACCAGTACCCATATCTTAAATCACAACTCGTAAAGGAAAAGAATATCACTACTTATGTAAATGAATCACTTGAAAAGATAAAACCAGACAGAATCTACCTTTTATGCTCCTTCAATATCATCACAGCAGGATAAATATTAACCAAGTAGTTGGTGCTACATATCCCGGCAGTCTACTTTCGAAGAAAAGCGTACGGACAAGTTGGGATGAGAGTCAGGTGATGGGCTATATCCTTCGGGTGATGACTTTTGCTCTCCTTCATGAAAGAAGTATATCGGGTAATGACTGGTGTAAAATAAAGGTCTGATAGTACCTACGAAAAAGGGTTGAATGACTCGTTGATGATGCCCACTACATGGAAAATGACAATAACTCAACAGCTGGCTTGGCATCACTCTCATTCATATAGACAGTATAGATTGTAACTTGAATGTCACGTTGCCAGATATTAACATTTGGAACAATCATCAAAATTCGCGCCACTAAGGCAGCCCTCCTTATTGGAAAACCATTACCTTAGCCGTAGAGTAGCTCTATAAGGCCTGCTGCGCATTTATTGTTGAGCGCTGTGGCAATGCTATGAAGTCGAAACAGAGATCGTCCATAGCGACCGTCACGCACTATCACCGACCACCAAACAGGGAAGATGACGAATTAGAAACTGCTCCCTCCTTCTATATACATTAATACATAACATGAAAAAAATTGATGATCAGTAATATTTTCTGGCTTCTGCGTGCAATTCGTTACTGGATACATGAAATTGTGATGGGAAAGGGCTTTGGAGAAGGCTTTCGAAAACTTAACAGAGAAAAATGTCGATCATATCCTCGTCGTTAGGTGTTAATGCAAATTATCGTCCGCAAATAAATAATGCCCTCACTTTATTCAACTGAGAAGGAAATAAAGTGAATTCAAACGACCAATGTAATTAAAATCATTGATGATGAAATTGTCGACTTAACATACCTGTTTCTAGTCAGATACTGATACACATCATACTTTGTGTCACATATTGTGGTGACATGTTCTTGACTTATTTAATGTCTAAATATGTTAATATGGACGAATCAAGCTTGCTTTGATAGTAATGGTCGACGGGCTAGTGATGAGTTCATTCATGCTCATTGACATGCATCGGAGAGCGTTATGGGGCCGATGGTGTAAGAGCATGCTGTGGCAAGCTGAAACTCAAATGGCCACATTGATCGCAATAATTGACCAGCCGTCTAATTACGCTGGCGATCCCCCCAACAAAGATCTACGGCTTAAATCTGGCTGATGATGAAAATAAGCCTAAAATCAAACAAAAACGAGGACAGCAAGCAGCTGCCATTGGTACTATAATACAGACTAGCTAGTATAAAGTATAGCTCACTCGTCGTGAGCGAGGGCCAAGGGATGAAGGAGCCTCAGCAGACAATCAAGAAACATAATTGTGGCAATTTCCGTATATATACTCTATATATAAGACCCATAAAGAGGAGCTGAGCACATGGACTGTTGAGCTTCGTGTGGAGCATTCATATCAGCCTTGGTGGCCTACATTACCGACGTTCGACGTTCTCCTCTTCATAGGTATTGAAGTCACGAAGTCTATGAAAAATAGTTCGCCACTCTTAAACGTTCAGCTTATATCCTCTTTCTCAATTTTCTACTCTCTCATAAAGCTAAAAGGCAACTTTTTCTCGGTGCATTTACCGTCGTGGTAACGCAACAAAGACGATGCTGCACTTGCATCCGCCTGCTGTATAAAGAACAAGAGCGGAACTCTAAATTTCGAAACAATTGTACGGAATCCATCAAGGCATGGGTTTTTAAAGTGTCCCTAATTGCATCAGGTTTATATTATTTAGAAAGCCAAAGAAGTCGTTAAAACCATTCAAAAACAACTTTATTACTTTCAAGCGCAATCCGTGTTGCAGCCAACTTTCTCAATAGCTTCTGTGTCACGAACACGACGAATAGAATAATATTCTCTAAGGACATGCCTGATAAACCTTTTACTCATGGTTAATTGTAAGCCATCTTTTTTCGGTTCTTTTGCGATTTTTACAAAATACCGGTATTTGACTGCATTTTCTTTTCTTTAAGTAATGTGTTCCATGTTTTCTTAAAATCTAGATTAATTATATTCATAGCAGTACAAAACAAAGTTACCAGATTTTTTTTAAACCACTTAAAAATGAAAACAATTCATTTTTTTATAGTGAGCTTTGTGTTTTAAATGGGTCTATTTTGAGCACCAAAATGAAAGACCGGCGTTTTCCCTTTCCAATTTGAATGTGGGAAAGAACCAGATAATTTACTCCACCGGAAACTGAGTTGATGATGTTAATGAGGCAGTGGTGACTCAGTGATTTGCATGTTATAAAGCTGCATCCTTCTTCTTGTGCTTCTCGTTTTCTTGAATCAATAGCTCTGAAAAGAGAACATAAACAATGCATGAGGTCTATTAGTGTAGAAAAAAGAGGTGAGGGGAGCCAGAAATAATGACAAGGAGGAGGATCAAACGCTACCGCCGATGAGCACCAGCCAACACATGTTATTTCTATCTTTATATTTTTTTCATGCATTCTTTGGTCGACGTATATTTCACGCATGAAAGCAAATAAGTTTGCATGTAAACCCGCGCGTATATGAAGAAGCTATAACAAAATGAATAGCTCCAACTCCGCCCACTAGCGTTTATTCACGTCGTGTCGGTTCCGGGCGCTTATTTATACCCTATTTTCTCCTTTTTCTGTCTTTTTTTTTTCTTAGCTCTTCTTCTCCCTTTTTATATTGCTAAACAACACGTAGATACAGCCCACTACTCTCTCAACCGAAAGATACGACTATACAAGCCACACACACAAATAACTTTGATGCTCACGCACACAGCAGCAGCGAATCACATGAACGTTAATTATCAACACCAACTCCCTCCGGATACGCGCAGTCGTTTTAATGCATAATGCCTTCTAAAGAGCATGTATCTACATGCTAGACATTAATCCAGAGAAGAGCATGGCAGGATGCATGTTTTAAGAAAAAAAAATATGGTCACGGTTGCGTACCATGTAATTTCTTTATTGCTTGTCGGCAGCTTGAGAGCAAAAAGCTCTAACTTAAGACGTTAAATTTGGAAAACAGCAACTACAAGACTAGTCAAATTATATATTTGGGACCAACTCATTATTTGTCATTTTAAAAGTTACAAACTAATGAATGGTAAAGGATTTTGAAAATCTCTAATTAAAGCAAATTTCAAATCAATCAATTGTTACATGATTTTTTAAAATCGTTAATGTGGACATGTTCAATAATTACAGGATGTAAGGCAATTAAGTTGGTCAATCAGTTCATTTCCGACTGGTAACTATCGTAGTGAACATCACATGCTCTTTTTTATTTCCACAAACAAAGTTGATCGTGAATTATGTGTCCCGAATACACAAACAGCTCTATTAACAATTATTGTCGTGAAGTACGACGACGGAGGCGACGATGAACATCCTCACGACGGGTTTGTTGACCGAATAAAAATGGGCGTTTTCTCTCTAGAAGTAGACACAACCACAATCATAAAGAATTTCCGATGGTATATAAAGCCCGGCATGTAATTTTTCTGTTATGGCGATAAAAATTCAAGTCGGAAAAAGTTCCGGACAGCATATGTTATAGTTTAAACAAAGAACTACTTTGACGTTTGAGGATTCTTTTTGCTTGCTTATTATTTATTTTTCTTTAAATTAAGAAACAAACGAATTCATGGAAACAAGGAGCGTCGATGAAGGTGGAAAGTCACACTTGAGCTGGCGGAGCTTAATGACTTGTTATTCACGTCCGTGTGTATGTATGTGTGTGTGTGCGTGAATGAATGGGGGAGGGAGTATACATTAATGAAGGGGAGGTATAGGTGAGAGCAGAACACCAGCGGTGCGGTCCAATAACTACTAGTTGGCTTTCTTCCCCCTTTGAGTACAAGTAGCAGCAATTTTGAACACAACAAGTCATTAACGGAATATTGTTCTTTTGCTGCTCTCGAAGAAAAGAGCTAAGAAACGCAGTGCCTTAGGGGGCTGGCCAGCCGTTATTTGCTTGCTTCATACTTCACATATAAACAGCAGCACATACTGTTATAATAAACAACAAAAAAGAGAGAAGACGCATGGTTTTAGAAGGGGAAAAGCCCGGTAGACGCTTAATATACCTGTTTTATGTTGTTGTTTTTTTAAAGGAACAGAAGAAGAAAAAAAAAAAAAAGATTTCTCGAACCACACGCGGGTGCATTTAACATTTGACGGTCACTCTAGCGTCGAACTGAGCGTCAATCATAATTTTACACGCTTGGGAAATTATGCAATCTTTTCGTTTTTATAGCCATCACGCTGTCCTAGTAATACTGTTCCTAATAATAGCCTACTGTTGCTGGTGCTCCTGCTCAAACACTTCACTTAACTTTTAATAGGTCGACGGCCATAAATCGTACTTTTTGAGTGTGCGTGTGTCACTCTTTGCCTGGAATAATAATAGCGGAAGTTGGTTAGTGATGTATCGTAGCTTTGATGCTCTCTATCCAAGTACCTGTTTAGTATTTTGCCGGGCATATAGAGGACGGCGGCGGTGGATAACGTTTCCGGGAGGTGAAGGGAAATGAAGGTGTTGGAGTGCCGTGCTCCGTCATTATTCTTGTCTCGCTTAGACACTATACATACAACACACACCTAGTAGAGCAGCGAAACATTTTCTGTTCTTTCATTTTAAAAAGGAAAGAGTTGTATATGGCAGCTGAGCACGAATATGCGGTATGGTGTGATATTATTGGCCTCCTTCTGAATAGCTCCTGAATAGACTATACCGCAGGTGCAGCGCTGGAACACAAACAAGATATACGACGTATAGTGTGACCGCCAGCCCCGATCAAATGACTTTGTTCAAGAAGAATGCCAAACACACAAACGCACACCAAGCGCGGCAGCTAGTATGAATGGATAGACTTATTACCGGCACATAAGTATACACTGTACCGTAGGCATGCGGTGGCCTTCAGAACAGCGCTTTTCACACTATTTGAATGCTCCATAATTTGAGAATGACAATCTTACAGGTGCTTCACTTTACCGCACCTTACATACCGGTACTGCTTCATCACACATTCTAATTGCTTCTTTTACAAAGATATTTTAACTCGGTTTCCCTTCATTATTATCTATATCAACTTAATACAATGTATCCACGCTTCTATTATTAACAGATATTAGAAATGAAAAGAGTAACAGGGAATGTGTTCAATTTTAGCGCAATAGTTGTACATTCTGGCATCGGTAATTGTCATCCTTTCTTGAGGGGGAAAGCTCCACTAGAGAATAGGCTCTATATAATGGGCCCATTTTAGCAGGTATAAAGGTTGTACCAAATATGGATTCGAGCTTACTGCTTGTGATTCACATCAATTACCTCTTGCTCTATACCGACTCCTTTTTTACCTAGCAGGTCAACACATTCACTATGGGCTCACTGCCCCATTTTTTTCACAATTTACACTCGAAATAGGTATGAAGTCTAGAATTTCACCTTGAGATTCATTGTATGGTATATTGACGTACAGTACCGGACCGTACCTTCTTTGCACTTTGGGTTCAGTTTGTGCGGCTCGGTCCGTAATCACCCCCACATCAAATAGACTGATTTATGTTTATTACTTTTGACGGAAGGTTATTAAATTGACCGTTTTGGTAGAAGTATACCTGTTGATTTTAATTCATATGAATAGTGTATTGACATAATCATTTCTTAAATTATTTTAAACCCTTTAGGAATATAGATAGAGTACCGTATAATGGTTAGTCTTGGTAAACAACAGTTGGTCAAGAGTCTTGTATCGAACTATCAGTAAGACGGTAACCATAAGCACTTGTGAGAAAGAGACTGAGAAATAACCATTTGAAACAGGCATTCTATTATCATTGTATTATTATGATTATCACCAGACGAGCCGAGTCTCACATATAAAATGTATTGTATTTGATTGTTTACTCCCTCCCTCCTCGTTCCCACTATATATATAGCATGTGATCTATGTGTTGATATTAAGCGAGCATTGGGCCCTTTTGCGGCCTGCTTCTGATCATGGTCATCATTGTGATGATATCTTGCCCGCTGGTTGCAAGTGACCGTTGTTGCCTTCCCTCCGTAGTTTCTGGCGAGATCCAAACAACAGTAGAGTACGTATGCTATCCTATAACTCTGTCACAAGCTTTTTTTTTCATCCCTCCCTCCCCGTCGAGCAGCAGGACTGACCTCTCCGGTCCGGCTCTTTTCTTGCTTTACCCATTATGTGGGTCCGTGTTCTAGGGAGCCTACTTATTGATATAAATAATATGGGCGCGCGTGCGATGAAGCGCAGCGTTAGCGATAATAAAAATGGGCCAAATGCCAGTCGAGTCCATGCAGCTCAGTCTAGCTACGATTGCGACAATGACTTAACTTGGTCATCCCATCGCTTCCTACGTCTCTACCCCAGCAGCAACGCTATCAAAACCCCAACATTTGATTTATTGTAATGAGATCTCCACATCCAGCCAAGGATTCCTTGGTCGTTCCACTGTCCCTTTTCGTCATCACAAAAGCGCCATCTCTGATCTCCTTCACTGCCTTCACTTTTCCGTTTTCCTTAAAAAAAAAAGAACACATACATCACAATAGTATTATTTATATTTATAATTGTGAATACATTGTCTTTCTCGGGACATATAATTTTTGTTAGGTTTACCTGGTGGTCATTAGGAAGGGGGGTTCCGGAGAAGATCGACATCTTCACCTGAAGACAGTTCCGTCGTTTTTTTTTCGATCCGTCAACTGGACGAGGGTAGCCTCTGGAACGTCCTCCCCTGTCCGCCTCTATTTTTCTACGAGTCGTACTGTGCGGCCGATACTACCCAACAGGATCAGCAGCAACGCCTTTCCCTCCTCCTCCACTGCCGCCTCTTCCAACGCCTCTTCCAACGCCTCCTCCTCCTGTTCTGTCCGGCAAAGGAATCCTCCCTATTTTCATACGTACGTACTCGTCAATAATGAGCAGATGTAGGGCTGGATTTTGGTTCTTTCCACGGTGAATTACGTCACACAAATTTACTACGGCCTCATTTAGGACTAATAAATCTTTAAACCTCTTTTCATACGGTACGGTAACCTTTTCCATCGGAAAGAGGAGAAGGAATATTTTGTTGGGTGAGATGAGATGAACACCTATTTTTTGTACCGTACTCTTTATCCAATCGGTCAGTGGCGGATATGAGACCGTCAGGTAGCGCAAGTTACGACCGAAGGGTTCTCGATAACAATAAATGAGCAGCAACAATGTGGATGAGAGTCCCAGCTCTGTGAGGATGAAAGGATCGAAGATAGCAATTAGGAAGGAAACAAAAAGGTGGTAAAAAAAGGAGGGGAGTCCTCATTTTGTCTTCAAAGACGGGCCGCCGCCCCCGCTCTCGCACTTGCATGATCCTCGGCCCTCTCTAAGGTTGACCTCGGCCCAGTTGGCAATTGTTTCAACCCTCCTTTAGTACCTTTCCTCCTCTTTTTCTCCTTCTATACAACCGTGAGTAACAAAGTTTAACACCTGCTGGTTATGGAATAACTTCCACTAGGGGTTTCTCTTGTGTCATTACTAAAATAGATCAGTTGGAACAAAAGAGAGGAAACAGAAAAAAAAGAGAAAAATTAAGTAAGGAAAAGAAAATGAAGATCCATTCATCAAGTCTTGACAGCCGAACAGCTGGGAATTGATGTCGGTCAGCATCGACAATGCTTCAATAGATATACAGTACAGATTTTTAATACCGATAGAAAGGTTTCACATTTTCAATTAGGGACCTCTTACATGAATAAAACCCAAGCCAATCAGTGAAATAACTGGAATCCAACTCAATGAAATTTGAGAAATGTTTTGCCTCTTTTCTGTTGCTTCTCTGAGAAAGGGAAAAATCTCTCTCATGCTGTAACAGGTGTAAAATTGTAGATGTATGAAATTGAAGAAGTTATAAAGCCGATAACTGTAACGACAGATCTGGAACGACAGATTGTTTTATACCATGAAATTAATTTTAAATGATGAACTCTAGATATAAAAATGTACATTTTAGTTGAATTCGGCTTCATTAAAATTTATACATAGGCAATCACCTCTCTTTTTTTTTTTATTACGATTTTTTAATTCGCGAATTCAATTCATACTTATCTTAGCATCTTGGCCATCTATATTTGATGAATTTCGTCTATAAGAATAACGTCTCCTTTAATTATTCAGGGAGTAAAAACAACCTCTGTGGTTTTACTTACCGTAAGTAATCAATTATTAATAATAAGACCTACGGTACTCTATAGAAACAAAATAGTACATTATCAGAAGCAAATGTTTCATTTTCTTTCTCGGGAATATTATTTCATTCCTTTTATGCATTATTAGCTGGCTAGGAAGAGAAAATGAACACGTAGGCATGTTATCGTCGAAACTTTTCTGTGTTTTTAATATATAATTTTATTACACATTCTCCCTCCTTCCTCTTTTGCTGGAGGCTACCGGAAATGCCTTCTCTAGTCCGATTAACTTGACACTTTCATTCTTCTTTATATATCTTAAAATAAAATAAAAAAAAGTGAGAGAGAAAGAGCGAAGAAAAAAGGAGGAAACCTGTGTGTAAGTATGTTTATAATATTCTTTACATATAAAGAGAAAGAGAAGGAGAGGGAGGAAGAAAGAAAGGGAGAAAGAAGGAAAAGAGAAGAGGCAAAAGGAATACAGCCGTAGCTGCTTGTGCAAGGGTGGCCCGTTCATTGCCAGCCATTTGTTATAGCACCGTGTGACTTTAATGGCCTCTGCTACGTTGCTGAGCGCTTTTTTTCCTCTCTCTTCGTTTGCTGTTCCCTATACTATTCAGCTGTTCACCGTGTGTACAAACATTTAATATATACGTCGTCGTCGTCCCGGGCGACGCCAAGCCGGCGATTTGATTGCGGCTAGTAATCCAACACTTCTTTTCTCCGATTCCATATACGAGCACTTGATATCATCATATAAAATGTATAAAAATAACCTTGTTCATTCCAAAAGCTTTATGTTTAAATTTCAAAACAGCCTAGGCACCGTTTAACTAAGTTGGAAGGATATTGACTCCAAAATGAAGTTGTAGTAAATGCTGGTAACGATTCGATTACTATAATCCAGAGAAGAAACCAAACATTTGACTACCGGAAATCGATCGGGACTTTTATTTGTTGTTTTGTTGCTTTTTCACACATTTTCTTTTTCTTTTCTTTTTTCTTTTTATCATACTTCTCCTCTTTTTTTTCTTAAGCAAAGAATATGAAGGAGAGCTGCGCGGGACTTGGAGCTGTGCGCCTTCACACGCATCCACATTGCCATATATTAGATCTGGAGCGCAAAGAAAAGGCGCGAGATAGGCTGTCTCGTTTATTACATTTGATTATTTTCCCCTCCAGTCTCCCTTTTTTCTTCCTTTATCGTTACCGTCATTCTTTGAGCGCGTCCACAATGGCTCGAGCAGCAGCAGCAGATGTAATTATATCAACTAAATCAAAATAGAGGGTTCGACAACTCGTAGACGTACAAGTGTAGCGAGCCAAGTTGGTGTGTATGCTTTTAAAATCCACACAATTGGTTTTTCCTTTCTCTATTTCCCTTTTAAAAATTCAATTACTAGATAGAATATGAGGAAAATAAATACTACTAGATTTAGTGATTCAGCTTCTGCGTCGTTATTCATGAACTATGAGCAAGCTGGGATGAGTACCGTGCCAGTACAGTAGGTACTAGTACTGGGCGGGCACGGAACCTGATCTCATTAGTCTCTTTCTTTTCCCCTTTTGGCTGAACGCTCACCTGGATCATTTGACTCTGATTAAAAGAGCTGGAGCACAAGGGATGGAATAAGGCAGACGACGATGCGACTAACGAGCAAAGGCTAATGATCTCGGCTATCGTGAGTAAGGCCGAAACGGCTAGCTGCTACACTGCCTGCCCTGTTCTCAGTAGCGTCCCTCTGTGAATCCAGCAGCGTGCTGTTTACGTGGATACGATCATGCATCAACGAGAATCCGGCCCAAGCCAAGACCAAGAGGACGAACGTGATATGACTCTTGTCGTTCAGACTGCGACGAGAGTCAAAGAGAGGGCCTCCCCTATCAGGAAGGCAATGCGCGTCTTATTAGCATGATTTATATCCCTGATCATCATTATGATCCTTCGTTCAAAGTATGACGGATGAATATCAAGCTGATGCACACACCAGGAGTCGGCTACCGGTACCTATTACTAACGAATCCAAACAAGAATAATTATGGAAAATCGGAGAATGGTCAGTCGTAATTAGTCTTTTGATGATGGTCGAACCGTGTAGAGAGAAAGACAATAACAACAAAGAAAACAAGTCAGAACTATGGCCGCATAATAAGTCTGCATAAACTGGCTCGTACCCGATTCCCCCTCGTAACTATAATAATATAATGAGTAGCTCATCCTCCAGCTGCCATCCCAATCATATGATGATGTGCAGTACATTAATTTGGAAGGCGCGCACACCCATGCAGCTCATCGCACAGTCGACGCCGTCATAGCGAGAATCAAGAGAGATGGAATAAGGAAAGGAAGGGATGTGACGGGACTACTGACGACTCGTTTAGGGCTTTTGGCAGCCGGTGGCTAGCCTTCCGTCCGCTGGCGACGCTACGCTTTCGTCTACAGCCCCACTGATAAGGAGATGGTCACCGAACCTCTATACGCCATATCCGGTCCCAAATGATTATTTTCTTATTATGCAATCGTCTTCTCTTCTTTTTTTCGTTCATTATCTTCTTCACGATGATGATGAGCTCCACTCTCTCAAGTCACATTTCATTCCGGACTCAGCCGGATCGTCCGTTTCCCATAGTTTCTAGTATGGTATAGTTAGCTCGCCAGCTTCCTTCTTCTCATACTAATATCGCTCATCTATAGTTCAAGCCATTATGAATTAATCATAGTCAACTCGCTGGGGACGAAGAGAAGAGATTCGTCTCCCATCGTTTCTCATCATTCAAGGGCCGCCATTGCTGTCGCTCTCGGACTTCAGAATCAATCGTAGCAAACGAAAGAAAATTCCTTTAAAATATAAAGAAAAGAAAGCGAAAACATAGTTAAAAGGACGCCTGCGCGCACTTGCCGGCTGCGAGTTCAATAAATCCGACTGGCAGGAGTCCTTTAAAAAAAAAAAAAAATTTGGGGGGCGGCGTCGTCGGCGTCGTCGCGCAGCCTCTTTGCCTATCGATTTTTTTCTCATTGCAGCAGAGAGCACGAGTCATATATCCCCTTGCTCAAACGGGGAGCCAATGGAGGATTCATTCTTTCTCTTTCCACCGCCCCTGGTTGTCTCTTCCTGTTTTTTTTTTTCCTGTTTGAAATTCAACCCACACGGAAATAAAAGATGCGACGACGCAGACGTGGGGTTGGGTAGTAAAAAAAGGGGGTGGTTGCATAAAGTTTATGTAAAACAGGGAAAAGGACACGCCCCGTTTTTCCCGGCCGAGTTTGTCGTGCCGGAGAAATGCATAACCCTTCCCTATTGCCCAACACTTTCAAAAATAAACAAAAAATTACTGGTCCTCGTATATGTGCCAATGATCGCTCGAATACAAACTTCAGGACGGAGGGGACGAGAAAATTTCAACAGTAGAATTAATATTGAGGCTAATATAAGCGACCAGTTGGGCGATAAAAATATCTACTTGGTTATCATCCGTAAGAATCAAGATGGCTTTAGTGCGGATGTAATAAAATGAAAGGAGCAGGGACATAAGAGGCTAGGCGCTTGATTAAACGGTTCTTTCTTCCGCTGCCATTGTGAATTGGTGCATTCATATAATCTAAGTGGTATAAAGAATGATGGCAAGAGGAGGTGGTTGTTTTTCCCCCATCTATTTTATTGATGGTTTGGCAGGAAGCTAAGGAGCCTCTACGGGAATTGATCCTTGGCTTATTTGGTCTTGCTTGACTTAAAAGTTCGTCCACCTATTCAAAATACAGATTTGTTGTTGTTGATATCTGGTAGTAATGGTCATACATACCTACATAACGCGTTTTAGTATCGACTTGCATGGATTCTAAGCAAAGCACTGAAAGCAGGACTGTGCCCAGCTTACGACGACGTCCTTAAACAATCCAGGCATGGTAGACGTGAACGTCTATTTATGTGATGAGGTTGGCTGATTTTCAAATTGTTGACGAGCCGAGAGAACAGGAAGCCACCTCTTTTGTTTTGTATATTTTTATAGCTTCGTAGTGTGTGCTCCTTTGCTGCTGTGGTACTTGTTCCATTTAATAATAATCATAGTAATAACATACACACAACGGCGGGTGCACCACACGCTGAGCACTCTTGCATCCTCTATACAAATATCAAGTGCAAGTATACTCAACGGTCAGGAGCCGAGCTGAGCCGGCATTTTCCTTCGGTGGCCGCAATTACAATTGCACATCAACAGGAAATCTTTCTTTCGAAAAGTAAACGAAAGGAATTAATCGACAAGGCGATGTGCTTTTCACTAATAGTTGGGTTTTATAGTTCAAGCTCACGTTTAAAAACAATGTATGTTTAAAAAAAAAACACTTTCTGAGAATTCGTTTGATATCGCAGGCATTATCTGCCAGTTTTTATTTGGTTTCGCAAGTGTGGCCTTAGAGCCGGACTTGGATACTTGGTATAGTTGATTTCCCAACGAGGTCTATGTTCATCCTTGTATTTCCATGAAGGCTTCCTCGATATTATTTGGCGGTGGCCAGCAGGGAAACGAGAAAATTTTGATGAGACGAGGGGATAAATAAGTGGCGCTGCCTGCTGCTCAGAGGGGCAGCGCCGATTGAAATCAATGGCCACATCGGACGAGTGGTAGCTGCCTACCACTCGGTCTCGTCACATTGTGCTCTGTGCCCCCTCTTGATCCTCCCCCGCGCTCTCTAGTCCATTCAATCAATCGAAAACAGGACTAACAATAATGGCAACGTCCATTCCACTAACTGAATTATCCAAGCTAAATTCATCACGTTTTTTCCCTCTCTCTCTCCTCCTTTTGCTTCTGTATAATAGAGGAACCAGGACTATCAAATCCATTCGCCGGCTCTCTTTCTCTTTTGTTTATTTCATCATTTCTCTCTTTCCCTCACTTTTTTTTCTCCTCCGTCACCTCTCTCCTTCTCTTTATTTCCCTTTTCTCTCTCTCTCTCCTCCCTCTTTCCTCAATCAATAAGGATGCTGCAGAGGAGCAGAGGCAGCCGGCGTCGGCGTCGCGGAGGGAGAAATCGACAAGGGCTCCTTCGATTTCCGCCCGACAACGAATCCATCCGCATTCGCTTGGCAATATATCTCTGTTGAGTGGTGAAGAACGCAGGACGACTGGAAAGAGGAACAATCCAATCAGTCTCCCAATCAGTATTCAAATGAGTCTCTTTTACGAAGATTCTGCATCGTTTCACTTTCGTATTGAATAATATCTAGAGCATATAGAATGTTGCGAGTTTGACGGGATTGGTCGGGACGAAAGGGTGGGATTTTCAATCGTGGGGCGTTATTTGAATTCAACTCTCCTCCCCCATTTGACAGTTTCATTTCTCTCCCCCCCCCCCTTCCTTCTCCCGCTCGTCGCGTGTTTTGCATGCAGCTGCCGGTCCTCACCGCCATCGTCCATGTCCCCCTTGTTGTTTTGTCGTCTATTGGGTGCTGAGACGCGCTTGCGCGTGTCTCTTTCTTCGTGCGTACGGACAAATTCATCTCTCCCTCTTATTTGGTGATCGCATTTCTACACTTTCTCGTGCTCAGGCTCGCTTTCTCATCAGCCTTCACCTTTTCTTATTTCACCGTTGACAGCCTGTTTCTCTGTCGTCTGCTCTAGCAGCTCATCATTTATATTTGTCCGTTTTGCAAAAAAAAAAAAAAATCTGTGTTCGTTGTTAGCAGACAGCCACGTGACCCTACTGCAGTCGTCTGCCAACCATGATCTAGGCTACAGTGCACTTACCACAGTAGAAATTGTTTTGAACCTTCATCACTGATACAGAAATAATTTTGGTGATTAAATCCAAGAATATAACGTGAATTCATCATTACAACCTGAAAGCTGAAGTTGTCTAAATCGACAGGTACATTCCTTCTTCCCATAGTACATTAATTATATTTTTCCTGTCATCCAATGTCTAATGCCCAAACAATAGTCATGAGCTTCATTTCCTCTGGATACTTGGAACGTGTTTTGTGGCACTATTCCTTAGTTCGTATTCGCCAACAATTATTATATTTCTTTTTTTTCAATTGCCTTAAATCACTAGAAAAAGGCTTGCTTGACAATCAGTAATCACAGTCTCTGACTGCTCTCGCCATAGTGCCTCTGGCAGCATAGTCCCTTTTCTCTTCTGCTGCCGCCCTGACCGTTGTCCAATCACGTAATTATATGCTTTTAGCGTAGTTCGTACGTACAACAAGAACACATGTCTCGGCTATGTCCGTATAATTATTTAATGAAAGGCCGGAAATGACTCCTTGCAGCTCCTCCTGACCTTAGCCTAAGAATATTGGGATAGTGTATCTATAAGAATATGTCTCCCCCTTTTTTTCGTTCCCCCTTCTTTGTTTCGCTTGATGGACCTATAATTTATGCACGATTCGTGGGGCTGTGCACTGCTGTATAAAGCTTTTGGCTACGCTTCATGCTTGACCCCCACTTGGACAACGTAGCGGCTGCGGACACCCGGCGAACACCCCACTCTACTGATCTCCTCGTGAGACAGAACGAGTGAAGAAAAATGGCTGTAAGCTTGGTGGAATATTTTCATGATATAAAATTCGTAGGCTGCCGGACAGTTGGTAATGTCCTCTTCCACATCCTGTGTGTGCCTTGTCGTCTCACTAGCAACTTGGTACATTTAGCAGACACGTTTTGGAAAAGGAAGGAAAAGGCAGAAAATTCGGATGAATGTGACGAGAGAGAAGGTCCTGATAATGGTTGGGCAGCAGAAGCAGCAGCGAAAAAGGGCGAAATGAGGGAAAGAAGAGAGGAAGAGGCCATTGTATGCGCCTATTGAGAAAGAGAGAGAGAGAGAAAATGGGGAAAAGAAGAGGGGGAACTGGCCGTGGGTGCATCAATATATGCAAGTGTCCACGTCGATGAATACGACCCAGCGGATTCGGAAAATGTACTTATTTCTAGTATTCCCTGATTTTCGTAGGTCGACGAGAGAGAGAGAAATCCCCTCTGCCCCTTCGGACAACATCAACAACAACGAGGCACAATACGCGAACGGCTCAGAGACTTGCACAACATCCATGCAAGATTAATGATTGCCCCTTCCCCCCACATATATATACCATCACACTTTTTGTGCATGCGTGTCCGTGTGTTGGCAACTTTTTTCTCCCTTATTCTTCCTCCACTCGAATCCGTGAATGATGTGAATAGGTAAAATGGAGGGAAAAATCATTCATCATGCTCTCTCCTTCTTAATGATCTTCTTGACGATTGGTTCCAATGAATCAGTTCGGCTTCCTTTTAGATTCCTCAAGTAGTAGTGAAAATTATATCCAGTCTGGTTGTAGAGCTCTAGCGGCCCCCCATTATACCGTGTATATTTTTCGATAAAAAATGCAGCATGATTCCGGTTTTCTCTCTCGCACTCACTCCGCTTGGCTGTGTGTGTGTGTGTGGTGAAATCGGATCCACAACGGAAAGAAGAGAAGGAAAGGAGGAGGTTGCGTCGTCGTGTATATGTGTGTGTCGCGTGAGTAGGGCGGGGCTCAAGTTTTCCTTTTTCTTTTTACCAAAGGAGTTTTGGACCAATAGCGTGCTAGCGGCCCAGTTGGAAGGGAGGCTCTCTTTCTCTCGCTCTCTTCTCTCTCGTTTTTGCCCATCCGTCCGTCCGTCCATCCATCCGTTCTCCACCACCCTCCCTTCTTTCTCTCTCTTTCCTTCCACTCGTCTTTTCCATAGGGCTGGCCTGTATTGCCAACACTGGTTTCATTGCAAGTCCAGCGCTGGCTCAAACCAGGTGCGCGCAAGCCAACGCTACTTCTTTCTTTTTCCCCTTCGTTAATTTCTTTTCCACTTCTCTGCCATATTGTTATGGTTTGCAAAGTCAATTCTTTTCCATTGCGACACAAGTTTGGGTTCTGAAAAACGTTGTTAGCGAGTGAGAGACGAGTCTTTTCCCATCTTAGGTTTACAACATTTGAAAAGTGATTAATATAGAGACAGTGCAGTTCTTGTGTCGATGCATCCTTTGACAAGGAAAGCAGATTTTCATTGATGCCTGTGCACTTGCACTCCATTTTTCATCCAACAGTAGCAAGAGTGTCATCCGGCAGCATGAAAAAATTGGACCAATTTGAATCGTCAGAGCACCAAGGATCGGCTTCAGCGGCGGCGGCGGCAGCAGCAGCAGCAGCGGCTTTCCGGATGCCGATGTCGTTGGCCATGGCTGCGACAGTACCCAATCTGAGTCTGAATAGCCTTAGTGGTTTGGCCGGACTGATTCCTGCGACTCATCACCGTCATCCTCTTCCTTCTCCTCCAAATCATCACCAACATCACCATCTTCACCAACATCTATCGCAGCAGCAACTGCAGAACCAACAGCGAAGTGGTACTGGAGGACCAGCGCCGTCCTCACCGGCTCATTCTGTTGGTAGCATCCGCTCCTTCACCGATTCAGAATCAGACGACATTGGCGATGATGGTGACGACGGTGAGGATGATGTTGAAGATCTGCCGCATACGCTCAACAACAAATCCCGTGCCGGCAATCCAGCCAAGTGCAACGGTGAGTCTCACAAACCTAATGAATTCTAGTTTATGACCATTCAGTGGCCGATTTCACTTTCTCGATTGACTTTGAACAGCTTTCCTTTACTTCTGATATTTGTCAATAGGAGTAAAATGTATATAGACGAATTACCTGTACGTATTCCAAAGATATGATGTTGTAGAAACTGGCTTAAGTGAGCGTAAGCATATTGCATTTCCCTTAGCTATGGCCAAAATTCACCTGAGACGTTTATAAAGAGCTGTTTGACTTTAATTTGGAAGATATTTGTTAGAAATTTGACGAATTGGGTGTTATGAATTACAGATATTGACATTTAAAATCGAAAATTGAGCTACTGATAAAGCATATTACTGTCCTACAAAATATAACTGCTATTAAAAGTGGAAACATTGCATCATTAAGGGTGTCAATAATAGAACTCGAATGACTCGAGTTGGCTGAAGAATTTTCGGTTCCCTCGATCTCTCTCTCTCTCCATTTCTTTTTGTTTGGCGCCATAATCTTAAATGAGGCAAGGAAGAAAGAGCAAGGAAAACGTTTCACGTCCAATCAATAAGAAAAATAATACCGAGTTCTTATACTCTCGAGTACTGCACACATACTTGAACACTTGATGTGTTGTAATGTGCGTAAAGGTCTACTGCTTGTTGGCCTAATTCATTTTGACTTCACTACTGTCGCGTATCATTAGACGTTTGCTTGGACGGTAGTGACGTCCACGTCCAACAGTTTTGTTTTTCCCCTTTTCACAGTCGATAGAAGTTAGTCTGCAATTTGCTTTCTTCTTTCCTGTTGCTAGTGTTTTGTGACACGGATGGCAGATCATTCAAATGAGTAGAAAAAAGAAAAAGTTGCCTCGGGTGTGGGGAATGAAAGTTACTTGCTTTTTCCCCGATGGTGACGCAGTCCGTTATCATCATTGACGCACCCACTGAAGAAGAACCAGGTCTTGGGAATGTTTCAATTTTCCTAGAGAAACAGAAATTAGAGAAAATAAAATTAATTTTTTTTTGCTGACGAGAAAGCATCAGAGCACGTAGACGTAGGGACTTGAAGAAAGTGAAATCACAAATTGCCTCAAATTTGATCATGTTGATTGGACTGAATAAGCGGGTGTGGCGCGTGTGCCTCGTATTTATTTAATTTTTATTTTAACAGCACACGAGCTGCTGCTTCCCTCTTGATCCCCTCTAGAAGTGTTATCATCATACATTAGAATAAAAAGAGTAGGGGATATTGACTGACGTCTGAAGAACAAGGGCGTCGCAGGGCGGACGACGAAAAGCTGCTTAGCGACGTCTTAAGAGGAAACGGACTGCCTGGTTGCCACGGTGACGCTCGTGCGCTCACAAGGAGCCAAGCTGGGACTACTACCCACTCTTTATATTTCTGTGATCCCTCTGCGTCTACGCTGTTTTCAGTTCCGATGTTTTCTGCTTTCATCGACGCTTCCTTTTACTCTCGGCTTCTTGGTCGCTTATCTTCTTCTTTCTATGTAGCAATGGAACCATCAATTGTTTTCCACTGGAAGTAAAGCTTTTTCTGGGTATTAGCATTCCGGCAACTCACTTTTATTTAAAACGTGTATTGAAATACTACTTTCCTCTCACAAATAATCGAACTCTAAATAATAATGAAATATTACTGGGACGACAATTTTTTTTCAAGGAATATCTTCTAAATGAAGCTTCGGGAAAGCGTAACCCACCCTCCTGCTATGTAATTAAAAGTGCAGGTAGTAATCGCTGAATAAATTGCCACGCATCAAAGGCACTTTTATTGATCTACGAATCGTTTGAATAACGCTGAAAGTAGGCTTTAAATTTAAATCGTCTTGCCTATTCCGTTGAATGGCGGATGGATTATGATGCAAATTCCACAGACGAATAGAGGTGCAGCTTGGCCAACACTGCGTACGCAATGTCCCACAGGAGCTCTGATTCTTTTTACAGTAGCAAGTCTACATTCTTATTTATGAGCCCTTGCCACGATACTTATAGTTGAGACATCTTTCAACGGGCGACTTGAACGCTTGAATGCATATGCCGGTATGCAAATGACCAGTTAGATTTCCAATGTTTAGGAATCCGTTCCGCCACCAGTGCGACGAACTCTCTCCCTCTTCTTTCCGTCTTCCTTGATTTTCCCTGCCCATCCTTTGTACACGTATGCCGGACAAATCATTGGCAGTTGTTGTTTCCGTCTTTGAGACATGTGTGCTGGCATGAGTAAAACAGAACATCGCTCACATAAGTAATTTCTTTAATTCCCCCTCCATACATTCTTTATATTTGAATACCTCATGTCAATCTATGTTGTAGCTATAATGATTGTATTTTATCGGTTCGTTTGGATGAGAACAAGGAGACGAGACAGACTGGCCATGGGAAAAAGGCTTGACACAACTCAGTTTATTACGTGTGTATTGGGTCGGGGGAGGCTATTATGTCTCTTTCTCTTTTGTTTCACCGTCGTTTTTTTTATTTGTCGGAATTGGCGGTTGACACGCCACGGTAGCTCCCAAATTGCTTGGATGGAGAGTTGCACGAATACGAGTAGTACAGATATGCAGCGGACGGAATAGTGGTTCAACATCACCACCGAGCTCTATCCCTCTGCCCGGACGAATCGTTCATGTTCGTGGAGGTATCAGTGGATGTGGGTTGATCACGCACATTGCTCTACGGGATGTGCAATTGTGCTGACCGGTACTCGTCGCCTTCGTCCCATACCTTGTCGTTAGTCGTGCCTTGTCTCTTCTGGAATGCGCTATGACTGCTTGTAGCCACGTGCATTGCCCTCGTATCTTCAGTTTCAAACGATAACTACTTAGCCTTCCTTCTATTTAGTCATTTAATTCATCTTTATGGGAAAATAAGTGATGTTTTCTTCTTCGATTACCTCCTTTGCATTTTTTCAAGAATAGGTACCGTTCGGAATTGACCCAAAAAATTTTAATAGATATAATCAACTTAAAATTACAAAAATAACTTTTAAAAATCATCCTATTTTCTAACCATCTTTCGTATTAGCCTACTGTGTTTTTACACGGATTACTACTAGTAAGACTTCTTTTTCCTCATTTAAATTATATATATAAAGAAAGACAACAATAAGACAAAAAGAAAAACAAAAGCAAAACTTTTGCACTTTTTCTAAGCTGTTAATAACCTTTCCTGTACCGTAAGAACTTTACAAATGATATAGTAGCGTTGACCTTTTTTTGGCGATTCATCTTTACCACCGATTTCCTATGTCTTTGCTTCTTTCAGTTGTCACGGCCATAATATTTTAACTCTTTTCTTAATTTCTCTTCTTGAATACAGGCTACTAATTAATGAACCAATGCCAGAACTAAGCAGTAAGCAGCAATAGATAAAACAACTTTATTATTATTTAGGACATTGGGTTTTCCTCAGGCTATAATATCACTTTTTTCTAATTGCTTATGATAATGTAATAAAGATTACGTCTATGCATGAGGATTCGACCACCTCAAGTTGTTAATTTTTATTGCTTGCTACATATTTCAAACTGTTTTGTTCTTTTTCTTTCTAAAACTGGCTGGATAGAGGGGGGAAAACTTAAGGTGAAATTGATGAAGGCATTAAGATACTAAGGCCGACAAATATATACGGTAGTAGGTTCATACTCATTACTCTGCTGCTATTTTCATTTCACTTAAGAGGACTTCACAAAGACACTACCTTAATGGTGGTTGCGTATATGGGGTAGAAATTCGGATTATTTTTATTATTTTTAAAATTTATTTGATTTAATGCCATCTTCCAAATCTCAATTGAATGCCAATAAATTGACGAAATCAACGAATAAATGTAACATTTAATTTTTTATTTTTTCATTTTTTCGTTTTTTCGTTATCCTTGCTCTTCCTTTCAGCTAAGAATGGAACCTTGGTTCCTTTGCTGAAACCAAATTATTCTCCTCTTCGTCCCCTATTAGCTTTTGAGGGCATTGTTGCGTTGATTATAGCAGCTCCCATTCATCAGCACGTGTCATTGAGGCAATATAGAATTATGTCGGTCTACCGGCTGTTTAGAATATCATTCTTGTTCCTTTTGTTGTTGTTTTTTTTTTTAACCCCTTTTGTGTACTCGCGCGCGTATGTGAAGGGTTATTCAATGCTCTATTGAGCTTGTCAGAGCTCTTTTTTTGCCCGGTATATTAGCCTATATACCATCATAAATAACCGTTGTTATAACCCTAAACGACTTGGTCACCCCTTTTTTTCTCTCTCTCTTTCCGTTCCCTCCTCTGTGTTATATAATTCAGTCGATGTTGAATAGATAGAGGGCACGGGTTATCATAAGGGTCGTGGCTCGTGTGACTGGTTTTTTTTTTCACTCGTCTCTCGACATGGTGGGCAATAATCCACCCTCTCTATTTAATCTTGACACTTAATCTACCCCCCTCCACACACAACGTCACACACATATAGACTGATATTGTACGGGCAGCAGCTTCACGTGCAACTTATGTGGTCCTTTCAATTTGTAGCTAACATGCTTGATTGTTTTCTTTTATCCTGTTTTGGGGTTTTCTTTTATGCCAATGAAGTTATTGCCTGGCGCCTGCACCCCTTTTGATCCAGCTCTAATGTCTCTATTGAAACAATCAATTCTTTCATTTGTAATAATCTCAACTTTGCACTTCTTTTCTTTCTTTGCACAGAGCCGTGTTTGAAATGCAGATTTTTTTTTACGGCTTCAAGTTAAATCAAAAGTTTTTGTACTGCCTAACTCGAATATGCATGATGAATCCTAGGCCTGCCTTATAAACATGTATTTTCCACCTCATTCCTGTCTCATTTCAAATGGCTACAAAACAATATAGGCCTATACAAAAAGTTATTTAGGAAACATTTTAAATTATACAAAATATATTTCAAATAAAGTATTGCTATTAGCAATATTATTACAATATTGGTAAACTAGGCAATTCGCAGGTTTTTTGGTGTTGCAATCCTTTCAAATATTATTCCTATCTTTGATTTGAAAAAGTAAAAAAAAAAATACATATTTCTAAATGGCCAACCTATAATAATTATGAATCGAGATTTGTGCATCAAGAAACAGTATAAGCGCCAGCCAGTTTTACATTTTATTTTTCTCTTTCCTTGAATATTTTTATGTAGACGGAACAAAGCGTCCAGAATTCTTGCAGGATATTGTAGGGTCATCAATTGTTCATTTCCTGTCTTGCATGGTAGGGCGGGGGTTGGGACTGACCCTATTTGTTCACATCCTCTTTAAGCGATGGAAGAGATGAAGGAAGACTGAAGGAGAAAACTGATCGTTTCCCTTTTAATTAAATATTGGGTTTTCTCAGAATTCATTGGATCTTTAATACAAGCGTAACACCTAAGTCAACACAGACACGATCCTTTTTGTACAGACACTTTTATTTTAATAGATCCTTGAGCCGGAGAGGGAAATGGTACTCCTTAGCACTCTTTATTATCTAGAATAATTATTGACTCATGTAATTTCAACTAACAACGTGTCAACTACCGTCTGTGCTGCTGCTGTATTTTCATTTGGAACATCTGTGGTTATCATGCTGGGAAATACAAAATTTACGTTCCAGATTCTGACCCTAGGCAAGCTGCGAGCTTGTGTATGCTCGCATAACATATTCAATTAAACGTTAAGTGTTTATCTTGTATTCGTGCATTTAGTGGCACAATTTGATGTTACAATCGCGAAGAGCGTGTCCATATCAAAATAGGACACGGAGTAAAAACAACGATACGGCACGAGAAGGTCCGCTTGCATGGGTTTAAGTAAATCATTGACTGTTGACGTGTTCCATGTCGCTTTCAGGTTCAGAAATGCTTGATGCCTGTGAACGTGTGCGGGGGTAGCAAACCCAGTCTTTGAGTGACCGAGCTTAACTACCAGGGAAACATGCGAGAAAGAGGGAAAGAACGAAAGAAAGAAAAAGAATAACTGATTAGTATATAGTAGTAGGCTATCGGTGAATATATAGTCCATTCTTTTTGTTTTCATTGTAAATCCATCTATCCATCCTTGATAAATAATAGAGTAGGTGACCACCGCCCGGACGCGATGGGAAAAAATCCAGCCGTTTGAGCAGAGCTTGGCTCACCTGCCTTCCCCATCTACCTTTTTATGTTGAATAATACATAACGACAGAGAGGAGAAGGGAGGGGTCCGGTGGCTTCCTCTCTTTCCTACTGTAATCAGTTGTCACAAACGTCCCTACCATCGTCACCGCTATAACCAAGCTAGGAACAGAGTCAGCATGCTGGAGAAAAGAGAGAGATCAATGTTTCATCGACAGCGCCACGCATCCGCACCACGCAATGTGCACAACACGCACCACGGTCACGAGGCAACATGAAGCTGTAGCGAATTCATCAAGTTGCAACTCCCTTATTTGAATCTTTACTTAATCTATTCAGCTATTAATTCAAGCGATAGTCTTTTGAATATTTGAATTCTCGATGATCGAACATTATTTGGATGTTCCGCAGATAGAAAACAGTGTTCATGTCTGATGCTCTCATTTCACGCGTTTGTAGTCTCGTCCTGACGAAGAAGCTAAGCAGATGGCTTGTACTCCATGCTATGCTGTATGAGCCAGCACGGGCTCCTCTTTAGTGCTGATAGTGCCGACAGGCCTCATCCCTTCTGGGTTTGGGCTTGAACGTACGCCGTCTCGAGCCGCCGCTGTCACCATCGTTTCTTCTAATATCTCTTCTCAGCGTCATACATTTCACCCTCGCACCGCAAGCCCTAAACGGTTTTTGTGAACCTATGTTTTCCAGCTTCAATAGTTTATGTTTAAGTGATCCCTTAAAACGTAGGAAAAGGGACGGGGAATATGTAGTCAAACACTACTAACTTGAAAGAATTGTGTAGACTATAAGGGCCTTACAACCATGGCTACAACTGGACAAAATGGATGGGGGAGCCACTTATTTGTTTACTTATCTGCTTCTGCTTCTCTCACTCTCTTTCTCCCCCTTTCTCTTAATCCTTCATCTCACCGTTCAGAAGTGTATATATTCGTCTTCCTTCTCATTATACACATTGCAGTTGTAAAACAGTGCTAGGAGTTTAGCTTCAAACAGTTTTGTACGGCATCCTGCAAAATATTGTTCACCCCCAACCTGGAACGTTCTATAAGGGGGGGGGGGGAGTACATTCTTTTTGCAGAATACTGTACGAATGTCTTATAACTTCATCGTAATTTTTGGCTCTCTGCACATGAAATATATTATGTACGCTTATAAATAATAGCGATATCAGGGCTATCTTTTAAAACCAAGCTGACTAATAACTAAATTCAGGCCTACTGTAGACTCAGTTGAAAAATAACAACGAATGACACAATAAAGAATGAAAGGATGTCGTTAATCAATAGTTCATCAATAGGCCATTCTTGGCTTACTGTCTTGTTTCCCTCTATTCTACTTGTTTCCCCCTCCAAATCAGGATTAATGCCTTACTCTCCATTAATGAAGCACTCTCTTTGCTGATCCTCCGTGGACGTTTTCTTTCCCTCTAAATATTTCCTAGTTTTTATCATTCTTCTTGTTTTCTTTTCAGGTGCTCTTGTTCTGAACGGACAAAGCAACACGATGAGAGTATCCTCAACTTCACCACCGTCGCTGCCAGTTTCAACGACAATCTCGTTAACGACGAGTAGCGGGGGAAATGCGCAACATCGGACGACTCCACTGTCCCTGGCTACCACTTTGAAGGAACACCGAGACTTAGTAGCTGACTATCATCACCAACTTCAACAGCTTCAACAACAACACAGAGAAGAGCAACAACAGCAGCATCATAAGGATGACGTTGGCCGGGTTAGTAGAGGGTCTGGCCGGCCTAGCCCCCCTGATTCACCGATTCACGAAGACCATACGTCTGATATGGACGAATTTATGGGCTCTGACAATGAAGACGAAGAAGATGAAGACGAAGATGCCACTGGAGTGGCTCTTAATTTGGTATGTATGTCCAGACACTAAACACTACATTCGTCACTTGTCGATTTTTACAAATACCTACAGTAGAGGAAATTTACTTTTTTTTCGAACCTCGTAAACTTACTTTCCCGCTTATAGAAATTAAAAGTATATTATGATCTAGTAATCAAACGTTTATTCACCAGATCGTAGATTTATAGTTCAAAAGCTGAAATCGATTAGTTTTTTTTCTGTCTTTTTCCTCTCTTATTACAATTTAAATTTCTTAACTGACTCTGATGCCGTCTAGCAATTAAAAAAAGTTACTTCTATTTTCTATTTTCTATAATCTAAAAAATATAGGCTAGAAACTCAGGAAGAGATCGCCGTTACGTGGAAGACAGTCAACCAAACCGTGGTGATGATAGCTTTTCGGAAATGGGCCAGCCCATCAGTGGTCAATTTGCTGCCTCATTGGGAGGATCGCCTGCTGCGACAGCCGCAGCCGCCGCCGCTGCTGCTAATCTTCAGGCTTCATTCGCCGCCTTTCAGACTGGGCAGCTTACATTAGGACAAGTAATACAGCATCATTTACCCTTCACTATGCGCATTTTATTTAATCCTTTCACTTTTATGATTAATTATTAGATGCTGGCCATGGGTGCTACTCAGAGCCCATTGCTTCAGTCTTCATTGACCACAGGAACGGCTCTACCCGGTCTCTCTTTCACGCCTCAGGAAGTCCAAGTGCTTCAGCAAAGTTTCCAACAGCAAGCGATACAGCAGCTCGCATTGCTACAGCAAGGAGCTACTGCATCCCAATTCAGTCCTCAAGCCCAGTTTTATTTGCAAAGCCACGTGAGATTATTTTTGCAGCTATTTTAACATTGGGAATTTAGTTTGTTAATTCATACAATCTAATAGGTTCAACAGGCATTGCTTCAAGCGGCTCAGCAATACCAACAGCTTCAAAAGCAGCAACAGCAGCAACAACAATCGGCTGTACCGCTCCACCGTGCCGATGCCCAAGAACCCCAACGTCAGCAGCACCATCAGTCACATCAGAAACATCAAAAGATTCAGCAGGAGCAAAGGCAACAGCAGCAGCAACAGCAGGAACAGCCCCACCGACCGCTCCAGCAAGCCCAGAGTCAACAACAAGCAAAACAGCAACAACACTCGCCTCGCAACCCTCCAACCTTGAGTGCAGTGTCGACCACGCCACCCATGACAAAAGCAGCCGCAACGCACAATAGCTCGCGAACTTCGTCCAACAACTCTACATCGGGACAATCCACGAACCACGGAAGCAGCATAATACCTAGCAATAACAATACACCTTCCGCACCAATGTACGATCTCCCACCCGAAGAAACGACCGACCTGGAAGAACTGGAACAGTTCGCCAAAACTTTCAAACAACGACGAATTAAATTAGGTAAGTTTCAAGTTCCTGCTTGGACTCATAAGGCATTATAATTTACCCAAATAATGTACCATAATATTTATCTCAACTTTGTGTGCTCTATTCCTTGACTAGGTTTCACTCAGGGTGATGTAGGCTTGGCCATGGGGAAACTCTACGGCAACGATTTCAGCCAAACAACCATATCCCGCTTTGAGGCACTCAATTTATCTTTCAAAAATATGTGCAAACTCAAACCTCTGTTGCAAAAGTGGCTCGAGGATGCTGATAGCGCACTGGGTGGTGGTGGCGGAGGTCTAAGTGGTGTCAGTGCAGCTTTAGGAGGACCAGGAGTCATTTCAGGGGGAGTGTCGGGTGTACCACTCTCTTCACCATTGGGTGGTGGGGGGGGATCTGGGAGCAGCGCCAGCGACGGACTCGGTCGTCGACGAAAGAAACGAACCTCTATCGAGACAACGGTTCGTGTTGCGCTGGAAAAAGCTTTTTTGTCCAATCCAAAACCCACTTCAGAGGAAATTGCTATGCTAGCAGACGGACTCTCAATGGAGAAGGAGGTGGTCCGTGTCTGGTTCTGCAACAGGTTCGCATAATATTCTAATGATTGACATTTTCTTCTTTAATTTTGAAACGCACGCTCATCATTCATTGAATTTAGGCGCCAAAAGGAGAAGCGGATAAATCCACCTAGTTCAGGCATGACAAGTCCAAGTCCATCCATACCTGGCGGAATGATTCAAGGCAACGGTGGAGGAAGAGACGGCAACATTACTCCTACGCCAACTACGCCTCCTAGCACAGCTGCCATGGTACTTAATATAAATTATACATATTTTTTTAAGGCACAACAAAGCAAAGCACGGTTAGACTAAATCCATGGTAACCCATTGTAGCTGGCTTCGATTGCCTCCATTACTCCGCCTTCGTCACTGACCGGACTTGGATCATCTCCACTATCTCCAAATGACCCACCCACTCCACCAAGCAACGTGCCCTTGTCGTTGGTCACGACAACTCACGCTTACCGTGGATCATCGTCACCTCCCTCAGCCATTTCTTCTCATCAGCTGGCCATGAATATGGGCATGAACATGAGTATGGGCATGCGCTCATCGCCCATTAACACCTCGTCCTCTCCCCTGCCACTGTCCTTAACCTACAATCCAAGAGGCATGACTGGCCCGGCCACTATTCCCACAGAATAAAGACCATGTCTTACGGGAAGCTAGAAGAATAGGACGTACAGTGGAAATTGTCTAACGGATTCAGCGATTCAGTCATTCAGAGTTCCTCTCTCTCCCATAACTTGTGATGATTGACGTACGACGTATTGGTGCTCTGGGAGGGACTGTCTCAATGGTGTACAAGTCAAACTAACTATTCTGCTGAATTCCTCTTCTTTTTTCGTAATCACCGCTCTCTCTCTCTCATATTCTTCGACGTGATGTCGCTTGGAGACCCTATCATTTGTGCTCTGGCTTTGAATTAGTCGTTAAGTGAGTTTGTCAGAATCATCTCTGCAAAATTGATTGTAGACAGCAATTATTTTTACTTCGTACCTCGTTATTGGCAGTGCAACATTGGAACCTGGGTGTTGCACTACTTTTTGTATAACCTCATCCCCGTTTCCTTTTTGTTGTTTTGTTTTGGTTGTTGATACCATTGATCCATTCGTGAGTTTTGCCCGCGAATCCAAGTGTGCTTGGTCCGTGCGTTTATTTCCGGGAGTCGTGCTTCTAAAGCTCTTCAGACAACAGTGGACGTCAACACAAATTTCGACAACTTTATCCCCGTGATTGATTCTGTCCCTGCTCTCCTAAATGTGTTTTTTCGTTGACTTTGTCCTTGCCCTTTTCATTTGTATTTGATCATGATCTTGTATTGTACGTTGTATGAGCGGGTTGTGCGTTGCGTTCAATCGCATGTTCCTAAATGTTCTGTAAGTAGAGATGAACGGTTGGTTTTGCAGGGCCTTAAGTACTACTCGATTGTTCCTATCTCGTGTTCCTTGAAGCGCGTGCTTTTTCTCCATAAACACTTTCCTTGCCCCTATTTTCCCAACGTTTTGCTTTCTGGTTAACAAATATGAACTTGTTTCTCGTCCCCTTAGTGCACATTTGGCAGAGGTTGATTTTTGTGCGTTAGATGCACGATTTCCTACCTATATAGACTTAAAAAAATAATAAATTCGCCTTGATGGTTGTCGAGGATTAGAACACAGCCACCTGGAACTATTCTAAAATGTTTATTACCTTGAACACTAGAATTTTACATGATTGCGGGATTGTTTTCACAGCTCTTTGGGCAGATCAACACTGCTGGCACAATGAGAGGAAAATTAAATAAGTACAGCAAGACTGCCGATAGACAGTATCCCCGATTTAGAAACAATGTCTACAAGATTCCCCCATCACATTTCATCGAGGCAAGGGGTACTCCTGTCGATTTATTTAATCATTCTCTGAATATTCCTGAAATAATTAAGTCATTCATTTATTACCACGTCTTATCACCGCCATGAGCACCCTTATGAATTAAATTAAGACAAAAATAGGCACCAAAAGCACAGTATTTGAAATGTGGTTTGTCTGATCACCTAACTCGTACGTTTAACGTGGTGGAATTGAGAAATTTCCTCCTTCACAACACATTGTCATTTTATGATTATTGTAGACATGTCGTTGTTTGTTTACTATACGTGGCAATCCCCAAAGCCTAGTGTTTTTGTACAGAATTTGCAATTGTGTTGGATGGAATTTTTGATATGGTATTTCTGTTGTCAGTCGTGGAAAACGGGGAAAATACAACAATCGGTATCATCTATAAGTGTACCGGTAATTTATTTTTGAATACGAATGTACCGTAATAAATGATTAAGTTATTATAATAAAACCCTCCCCAATAAAACCACCCACAGTCGATATAATTTCTTCGGTGTATTCAAGCGAGGTCTGTTTTAGTGTTTTACTTACTGTTAAATCAGTTAAAAGAAAAAAAAGATACATATGTTTAACTCTAGCCTATTAAAATGCTTTCCCATGCTGGAAACGAACAGAGAAATGACTACACACCTTCCCATGTGTTGGGATAGGCTCTCTAGTAGCTAAAGACCCTTCCCGATTAAAGACAAGAAAACAAGGGAAATTGCACACAAACAGGGTATATTGAAATACTTATACACGCAGAATACAGATACACGATGGGGGGAAGCGCGACGAAGCCAGGAATCACCAAAGCAGCGTCTTAATCTCCTACGGGGACGGAGCTCCTCACTCTCTCAGGACCGGAAACCGAATGCCGAGGCCGCTCGGTGTAGCAGCCGACGCATGACGGATGGGGGACAGAGTAGAGACATTGGAACAGAGATGGCGTATGCGTGCACTCACAACACATGGAAACGAGAAATGTGGATGTTGCTCCTCATCCACGTCAAATTCGAGTAAAATAATTAAAATAGCCTGATGAAGGCCTGACGTAGTAATTTGATATTTTATACACAACATATAATTAAAGTTAAATAAATTCCGAATAAAATTTAATTAATTTGAACTAGCAACACTGCTAGAATGACAGAAAAAATGTAAACAAGTTGAATCGAGATTTGAGAACCCTTTAAAATACCTCGAGAATCGAGATGTGTCTTATTTTATTGAATTAGCTATTACAAATCGTAAAAAGGTCGCATGTTTTATAGATGCATAAATCAAATTATAAAATATTTTAATAAACTAAGATAGAAAAGCTCGCTTTTTGGCTCGCCCTTGTTAGAATAATTCAGTCTCCGACTGAATTAAATCCCCCCCCCCCCCCCGTTTCAGTTATGTAATATTTCATAAATCTATTATAATATGCTAGGTGACTGTAGATTTTTTTCTGCCACCCCAAACGTGCCATCAACCCCCGCGCCTGCGGCGGGCTAATATTCGTTCGTTACATTCTATTTGACAACAATATTCATTGTTGCACTAACCGCCGAAGCTTGTTTAAAAAAGGGCTCCTGTCAAAAAAGCAACGATGCCATATACGCAATTTATTTTTTTTTTAAATTATGAATTTATTTTAGGGCTCGGATTCGAATTGAAAATATTCGAATCCAATTCAAATTCATTGAATATATTCAAATTCATATTCATTCGAATTGGGATTTTTTATTATTCAATTCATTCGAATTGAGGTTTTTTTGCGTGAATTCAATTGAATACGTGTGCTAATTCGAATCCAATTCAAATTCATTCGAATTTGTCCCAATTCATATTCATTCGAATTGGGATTTTTTATTTTTCAATTCATTCGAATTGGGCTTTTTTTGCGTGAATTGAATTGAATCCGAGCCCTAATTTATTTTTTAAGATTTATTCAACATTTTTTTTTTCATCCTCATCTCGCCACAATTCTGCATCGAATGAGCTATTGCAAAAAGAAATCGGTTCAGCCGTTCTTTTGATATCGAAATGGAGAAGAAGACAAAAAAAATAAAATCTGAAACCTCAAATCGAGTCCCCGTAGAGGTTTACCAGCGCCATCTAGCGGTAAATTTTCCAACGACTGGATTAAAAGCTCGCCCTTCGGGCTCGCAATTATACAAGATACAAGTTCCCCAATCCCAAAGGTCCCACAGTGGCTTTATAATTTTGTTTTCATCAGTTGGACGTATTTCAATTTTAATCAGACTTTATTTACATATTTACATTGGGGAACCCTTACATGGGTTATTATGAAAAATAAATTAAAATAAGTCATCGATTCTTAAAAGAAAATTCTAATAGATGGCACCACTTGTCAATCGATTGTTGCTATCTAATTCCTCGTTATCGCTAAATGGCAGCACTGTTTTTATATAAAAATGTGGGGGTCTACTCTCTAGGGCGCCACATTTAAAACCAGTAAAGCCTTAAGTAGTAAAATACATTTTACTACGTCAGGGAAAATATCTCTTCTTCGTCTGTTTTCTGTCCACCTCCAGTTCTCCCGTTGCTGTTGCTAGATGGAATTTCTAAGCTTATTCTCGATTATGGCACGCCGTTGAACACTACCGGGAGCTAACCGAAGTATTTTAATCAATTGATTAACGAACCAGTCAACCAACTAAACGTATAGCTAAATCACAAATTAAACGTTTTTAATAGCAGGTCAACTCTCTAAATAGAGAATTAACCAAAAAAAATCTTGAATCAATTAACCAATCAACCATATAAATCAAAAACTTAAAAGATAATTAAAAATCCGTTGAACTCCATATAAGTTACCAACTCTACCGTTTTAATTAAATTAATAACTAACTGATGAAAGGTGAAGCTAAATCACAAATTTAACAATTTAAATAGCTCACGAACTACTTAACCCGATAAACAAGATCCGCTTCTCGTATCGACCGGATGGGGACGGATTCTAGTTTCTTTTGTTTTTGTTATATGCTGTGGTTGTGGGATTGATCATGTAATGGAGTGTATTCGGCTAAAATGCTGTTTAATGGGCTTACAGTACATTAAAAGATCCGCTTCTCGTATCGACCTGATGGAACAAGGCATCATGATTTTTAAGGGGGAAAAGGCACTAGAAAAGACACAGAACATAACTATGCAAAAGAAAACGAAGGGAATTTAAATGTCTTGATGACTTGATAAAATTAGAATAATGGCAGCTGATAACCATACACGAGGCCTGCTCGAAACAACCAGATTTTTTTAAACAAAAAGAAAACATGTAACAGAAGCATGCCGACGGCAGCTCTACGGTTTTACAATTTAAAAAAAGAGAAGACAAGATGTAGTTGAATAAAATGGAAACAGATGGCGCGCGCAGAATTAGATATAGGTGATAACGTGTGAATGATACAATTTATCCCTGACGTAGTAAAATGTATTTTACTACTTAAGACTTTACTGGGTTTAAATGTGGCGCCTTAGAGAGTGAGGCACAGCTTTATATGAAACGCCACCTTGCAAAACGACCGATTTTGGGAGCGCCATCTATGTTCGAACTGTTTTACTTTTTATTTTTATTAATTTTTTTTATTGCATTTTTTAATGCAACAGTTCAGTTTACAATAAAGCTATTAGGAAGGCTTGGCGTAGTTTATTTTTTCATTGCCTGATTGGCCTGATATATTATTTTATGAATTTAATTGGAATAAAAGTTTATGTTCCAATTGATAACTTTAAAACGACCCTATTTTTCTGAAATTTAATCACGTGCAATATTGGAAATAAAAGAAAAATTATGGCCCCTACTTCAACAGTTGTTATAAAAAATTAATTTGGTTGTAAATTTACGTGAAAATTTTCTTATGAAAATAGTAGCGTTTATATTTTTAAACTAAAAATATTTTCGGTGTTATAAAAAAATCAATGAGAGAATAAATCCTCGTAATTGATTAAAAATCAAATTTAGTAATATAACAATATTTCTAAAATATTTTATTTATTGTAGAATATTTTTAATGAAAAAATAGGGTTGTTTTCACCAGAAAATGTTCTTGTAAGATAACGACAAAATAAAAATATATTAAATTATTCATTGGTTATTCAAGTAGAAGTTCAATATCAGCACTTTTTATTATTATTTCTGATATCAATTGGAGCTAGCACTTTTAGTAGGTATTTATTCGATATTCATATCGCATGAAACGGAATATTCCTTGAAAAAGAAGATTACGTCAGGCCTTCATCAGGCTATTTTAAACGCACCTATCGCTTTCAGCGCTAGGAGGTTCCCGAAGGGATTGTATAAACATTAAAAAAAATTACAGCCAATTTACAATCTATAACGACATGACTTTTATTTCAGAAATAGGACTACTCGGCGCTCATTTTTCTTGGTGAGTTCTCTTTTCGCTCATATAATCGCAATTCAGAATGAGCGAACTCGCAATTATTCTGCGCTTTTCTTCTATTGCATTTTAATGATCATTTGAAAGTTTTGTTCCTCTAAATTTCCAAATCAACTCAATGGGCGATCCCATTCTGATCAAATGGTTCAAAGAAATATTTGCTAGCAAATTCATTACACTTCTATTGTACCGTAATTTATAGCAGTGAATGAAACATAGTGGCAATTTTGGTGATGTTTGACTGTTTGAGAATACGTCAAACATCACATAAAAAAAAGTTACCATCATAGTGCATACATCAAGTAAAAACATCAACACCACATAACAAAAAATTACCATCAATTCTCACACTCCAGTTGAATTATTATTTTTTTTACGAGGCTATTAAAATAATCACCTTCTCGAGAATACTAGAAGTATGGAACAGTGAACCAAGCCTAATCCGTCTTAAACAGCTTAAACGAGATATAAAACTAACTGAATTATTACATGGTAAAACTTTGAGGTTTTTTTGTCGATTGTTTTTCTTATACTGATAATAAACAGTGTATTCAAATGCGTCGCTGCCATCGAGGCTGCCATAAAACTTCACCAGCAAACATAAAATCGCATCATACTTAAATATTGATGCATTTAAGTTCGCAATATTTGACGTTAATCATATCCCTTCACTATTCACGCAATTAAAATAGCTAACTACCTAGTCTATTATAATTAGAAATTGGAATTTATTCTACTTCTTTCCAGGGTATCAGATAATCAGGCTACAGAATTGATTTATTTGATTTAATACTTACCGCAATAATTTGCATCCACAGAAATGAATCAATCGCTTTAAAATTGATTTTAACAATTTTAACGACTACAGAATTTATTTACCGCCCGAATAATTTATTTAGATAGTAACATAATTGATGGAACATTTTCTAAAAATGAGTTTACACTTGCAGCTACAATCTTCATCTACAAAAAATAGGGCTTATCCTTTTCCGAGTGCGACAGTGATTTGTGTTTCGCGGTGTTAATCAGCACCAAACGACAGTCGGACAGTTGCGAATTTATCCCTGAGGGTTAAAGATTTTTTTTAAAAATCTACCGAAGGCCTATAATACTCTGAAAAAAAGAGTGTGCTCACTGCTTAAGCCGGGGAGCGACTCTGGGATGTGTATCCCTCCAACAAGGCTACAGATTCTAATCTGAAACTGTAATTTAGATGATAAAAGTATATTTTTACTCTTAAAATTGATTTCTAAATTCAAAAGATTACGATTGGTGGAAATTACATTAAAATCGTATATTTAGAAATAATTTAAATCATTTCTCAAAGTAAAAGTCCGAGTCTTGGCGTTTAGCGGTCGATTCACAAATCGAGTTTTCAAAAGAACTAAGAAATATTTATATGATAATTAGCGCAATAAATTGTTACATGCCAACGTCGGAGTAAGAAAAATATGTTTTGCAAAAAACAATCGTTTAATACCAACTTTCATTTTACCGTCGAGCAGACGAAATTCCATTTTTCATTAGATTTTTCTCTTGCGGGAGGCCGGGAATCTCTATGACTCAATCTCTAACCAGAAACCACCCTTCCCTCAAAAACTGTAAACCGAGCTAAAAGCATGGCTGAAAGTTGAAACCGATTTTAAAGCAGACGATGTCATTCCCGTTCATGGCCTGCGCTTGAGTTTGTTGAGAGGATAGCAAAACTTCTTATTGATTTTTTTACCATCATTAAAATTTTTTTTTTAAAAATCAAGACTTATATTACATAAGCTAACAAATATGGCTAAACGAATCAGACGTGGGGACGGTCAAAGAGTCGGCTAAGACTATTAGCCGACCGATTATTTCATTAGCATAAATAATTTAATCAGAGTATTTTCAAAACATTATTTTCAAAATCAAATATTGTATACGGTTGAGACTTGATTACAATTATTTTATTTTAATTATTTGATATGTCAATACGTGGGAACGTTCAAAGGCCGGGTGGGATTCCCGTAGGGAATCGCAGCCGAGTCTTTGAATGGGCCCGACAAAAAAAATATGTAACATTCTTGGTACTTTTTATTCGACTCGACTCTTCTTTCATTACATTTATTTTTGACGTTTATTGGTCTTAAGTAGACGAGTTTATCACATTGATTAATTTTACTTGAACGATGTTGGAACCATGGGACCAGCTAGGCTACTTATATACGTTAAGCATTAGGCCCGTTTAATTAAATAATTTATGATATGCCATTATTCCTACCATTTTAACCGAAGGCCTATAATAACAGATCTTGTTGCCACAACTCGACCAATCAGGAGAGGGCAAAAACGAGTGAAATAAAGGTTTTGAGACTCGCTCCAGAGGGGGGAATAAAACGATGAAGAATCGAATAAATTCGATCCCATCCGGGATAAAACCGTAAATATATTTAATCAATCGATTAATCGATCGATATAATTGCGATATCTAATCGAAATAATATTATTGCGAGCCAGCGTCTTCGCTCAAAAAACGACGCGTAGGCGCAGAGCCAGATTAACCTTATTGTGGGACCTAGGCCAGCTTTAAGTGCGGGCCCTTATTTTAAAAAATTGCATTGTACACTTCTGTATTTCTTCCATTGCACAGCATTGAAATTGACAAATACTCAAATAAAGGCTTCGCGGGATTTACTTTCGGCAAAATTGCAATCGGTTCGTGGAAACGAATGAAATGTGGAAAAAGAAAGAAAAGAGGTCCAAATAGCCCCGCCCATTTAATGAATTATCTAGCACAAATACTGTAATTAAAAATGGTGAGATTTTTATAGGTTGGAAGTAAAATTTTAGGTTTCAAAAATATAGGTTGATGTGACGTTTTTTTTCGAGAATTGAGTTTCAATTTTTTGTGAAGTTGACTTTTGTCCTGATCTCAAATCTTGCCAAATTTGAATCGAGGTTCCGAACACTGGGCATTTTATCATTTATAAACAAAATTTACCATTGAAACTAAACACTAGCAGTTAGATCTTGTAAAATTATATCGAATTATGTTAATAAGACAATTTAGGAATTATTTTTAAGTTTTAAATTTTATCGGATTGCAAAGGGTCCTTTCTATAGATGATGCATAAGCGGATAAACTCAGTAGGTACAAGGTACTTTTAAAGCTGAACCCACTACTCCAGAAATGTTAGCTTCTGCCGAAGAGTCTCATCCTAAAGCTGTTGTGATTAATGCTGTGCTTGAATAATTTATTTTGTCTCTTAATATGTTATACATTAAATTTTTTTTAATGGGTTCACAAATTTTAAACAAGATCTTTTGATTATCATCCCTCGGGTTTGATTTTTTGAAATATATGTTTTTCAATTCAACTTATTTTTTTCAATTTTGGCAGCTAAATTGTATAAATAATTAATTTTCGAGCTGCAACCAACTCTTTTTTTACTCATTTTATTGCAAGTAAAAATGGATGGAAAAACAAAAAGAAATTTAGTAAACTAAGAAAAAATTTATTTTTTAACTGTACGAAGAAAATGTGCCAGATTTTTTCTTGTTTCCCATTCATTTTACTTCCTTTATAACGTTTATCCTAGAAAACTCCAGTCATAATTCATAAACGTTTTTAATTAGTTTTTTTGCACCTCTTTAATTGATTCTAAAACCCTAGTTTTTAGTCTAGTAACAACCATCCAAGTATGGGGTGCCAAACAGAACTATTTCTAAATTTAAATTATGTTCATTGACCTTCTGACCGAATAGGACCGGTGTAGAGTTATACCGTTGGTTTTTATTACAGTGGCCCTGTCGGTGGAAAGTAAGAGTGTGCGATCGTATTAATATATATATATATATAATTTATTATATATATTATACAATTATATACATTATAATTGCGCAAATAAATTACTATTCTTTTTATGAGCTAATTTAAGATGATGAACATAATTTAAATTTAGAAATAGTTCCGTATATATATTATATATATTATACAATTATATACATTATAATTGCACAAATAAATTACTATTCTTTTTATGAGCTAATTTCTCCTATATAAAGCTATGTGCCCTATAATAAAATAGGGATGAATAAAGTCATACAGTATTATAATGAACAACGAAAATTAAATAATTGAAATAACCCGCAAATTGAGTAATCCGTACGATCGCGTACTTCCACCTATTTATCTATTTATTCTAAAATGGAAACGAAATCTTGGCTTAAAAAGCCTACAATACATAAAATTTAACTCTTATGTAAAAGTTAGGTCTAAATGATAAGTTACTTCGTTCGAATTAACGCATCAATTACTCAATTCGATCTGTATTTACAATAGCCATAAAAGTCGTAATTGAACTGGGCAACCGACTACCGTATTTATGCATGTTGCCCTCACCGCGGGTAACTCAACGGTGGCGATTGAAAGAGCTATTATGCACTAGATTTCTTCAACATTAGAATTTTCTTTTAAAAATGAACAATAAAGGCCAATGTTACATTTAAATATAATCGCTAGATCCTAAAACTTGGGCGCTTCATGTTATTAGATCTCAATTCTTAGATATTGAATATTCATCTTAATGTTAGATCTTAGATACATAACTTAATAGATATAATGGCACCTTATAAAGCAAGAATCAATTTTTAGGAAATTTAAATGTATCACTTCTATTTTTTTTTATTTAAAAAGTATTTTTTGCTCTTATTTATTGTGGCTAAAATATTTTATAACTAATTATATGACTATTACGAAGTCTACCCGGCAAACTCCCACTCCGCTTGTCGAGGGACCCGCCTAGCGGGTGCCGGCCCCCCTCGCCAAGGTCGTAGTCGCTTGCCGGGCTTCGGTCTTGCAATCCACCTTTTCGATAATAATTTAGATACATTAAAAAAAAAATTAAGATATAAAAATAAAATGCAGTTTGGCGCAATTAAGCACGATAAGGAGGGCTACCCTTTCTTAAAATAAAAATGGAATAAAAAAAATATTCGATTGAAAGGTTTGAACACACTACTCAGAACTTCAGAAATTCCATGAGCGACGCTTTAACCATTTACGCTATGAATCACTACGACTGAGCGATTATGGCGTTTTTTCTTTGGCTTTTTAGAGCATGTTTAGAGCAAAAAAATGCGAAAAAGTTGCTCCAAATGTGTTCGACTTGGCCAATGCAGATTGCTCTAAATCTGGAAGGTCTTCTCTGATTGGTGGTTGGGACCTCTGGGGTTGCTCTTTTTCTCTCTTTCTTGCTCTACCTGTAAAGGACAGATTCAATTCCCCGCTCTAAAAGAGCAAAAATCGTCCTTTTATCTTGGGCCACTCTTGCCATTTACTTCCAAAATAAAAATTTTTCTTCCCAAAACCTTCCAAAAAAATTTAGAAATAATGTTTAAAGTTCATTAAACTCGCATAACCTTTAAAACTGTCCAGAATCTTTTTTACACACGAAAAAATATCTATAAATTTGGGAAACTCTACGACGTGGCATCCCTGGAAGAGATGTCAAGACGTTGGCAGACGACCCGCAAACGATACATATCGGACTTATCCCTGAGGGTTAAGATTTACGTAGTAAATTACCGAAAGGTAGTTAATATTGGTATCCCTAGAGGGCGTCAGCCAGGGAGAGGCTCTGGGATGTTTAATGGAAAAAAAAGATTGCTCACTGTGTTGGGGGTAACGTTAAAACTACAAAGTTTTAAGATCTTAAAATTATACCCACATTCCTTTAAAAATACGGCGGATGCAATAGGGGTAGTTTTGTGTCAATTAATTTCAATAAAAATTTGACATTAAAAAGATGCGACGTGGATGTCAATTTACAATAGTATGATCACTTCAGGTGTTCCGAGCAGTATATGTAAACATTGCAGACAGCATATTTTGAAATACATTTCCTATAGCCCTGCCTGACTGCCTCGGTTACAAGAATGCAAAATGTCATTCATTGCTATTCATTACTATTTTCCCAGTTCCGTCTATGAGAAGGTTCGTTCTGAGTGGTTTTCTTCTTGCTATTTGGTTTTTAATTTTTTGACTACTTTATTTGCAGGTTTTATGCTGACATGGCACTGTTTCTGAGAGGTGTGAAATTTCCGATGCATCACTTTCTTACTTGTGCTGATTATTTTGGAGTATATATTAATCTAAAAACAAAATTAACATCACTGTCCCATTAAAATAATATCGTTATTTTGCAGGTTATAATTATGCACGGATGTTGGCGTGATTACAATACAAAGCTTAAAACCTCTGAAAATAAAAAAATGCAGCTGTACAAAGCTTGAGACTCCCCGGATAGACTCCCCCGGATAGTTATAAAAATGCAGCTGTACAAAGCTTGAGACTCCCTGGATAGACTCCCCGGATAGTTATAAAAATACAAAGTTGTTCAACAACAATAACATCCTTATTCTACAGCTTATAAAATGCTTTTCAATTGCACATGATCTTACAAAGGGTCTGGAACTAGATATAGTGTCAAGCTCCTCAGAGTAACAGATCTGATGAATGCATAGTGATCATGCAAAGAGTCTAGAGCCAGTAATAAGCAAGAAGTTCTGTTGAATGCAAAGTGATCATGCAAAGAGTATAGAGCCAGTAATAAGCATGAAGATCTGATGAATGCAAAGTGATCATGCAAAGAGTCTAGAGCCAGTAATAAGCATGAAGATCTGATGAATGCAAAGTGATCATGCAAAGAGTCTAAAGCCAGTATTAAGCATGAAGATCAGAGTAACACCTATAGTGATTGTGCACGTACAGCAAGAGTTTTAGTAAATTTGCAGGGAAATTTTCACATTTATTTATGTAACATACGACTCGACATATAATGTCTATTAAAATATTTGTTTCGGTTTTAACCGGTGCTGAGATATTTTTATAATTCAAAATTGATCGATTTTATATATGAAAATAAACGAAAAAGTACTAAATCGTAGAAATTAAGAAACGATTATTTAAAAATCAACGATGACTTAAGAAGGGGGCAGCGAACATTGGTCTTCCGCACTCACTGCAAGTACATTACCAACGCTGCTATTTGATCTAGAATTTCGTTCTCAAATTATTTGATAAAATGTGATCATTCTGTTTCAGTTCTTAATGTGTTATGAAATCGCCTGTGAGAGGAATAGTTTCAGTTCTTAATGCGTTATTAAATCGCCTGTTAGAGGAATGGTTAAAATAAACCGAATTTCACATCTATAAACTTGAGTAATTGTGATTCGGTGGTTCGTTTTGATCGTGACCATTTAAAAAATTAGTTATTTCATGAAAAACAAATGAGCATCGGAATGTGAAGTTTTTAAAATTGTGTAGATGGCGACTTTATTTGTTTACTTTCGTGAAAGATTAAAAAGTGACAGTGAAATATTTTCACCTTTTATTAGTTTACTTTAAATTGAAATTAACATCCAATAGTTCGTAATGAGACCAAAAAAAAATCGGCGCTAACTCGCAAACCTAAGAGAAAGCACCTTTATAAATCTTCTGAGGTGAAATAAAACAAATAAGTTTAAGTACCATATAAAATTAGTAACATTTTACTTTGATGTTAAAATGTTTTCCTACTTAAAGGGAGCCCAAAGGGACGGGAACATTTCGAACGAAGCGGCGGAGCCAATAGATGATGATAACGAAGAAGCTTTTCAGCTGGTTAAAAAAAAATTCTCTTATTATATCACTTAATTCATATTTGAAATAATTTCTATGAATGAAATCTCAATTGTTTCTATAGGATGACATACAGTCATTAGATGACCCGGATTCAGCTGTTCCACCCATTGAAATAGAAATATTAATGGTTTCCAATGGTACTAATTCTGGTGATGGATCATCTAGAAAATCTGCAAAAGATTCTAAGCTGAAGATAGATAAACCAATTGCTAAAAGGGGTACCGTACCACAGTTTAAATATATTGCCCTATTTAAAATTATATTATTTATTAAAAACTATAGGTAATCAAAATGAGAATTCCGAATTTGATTGGAACTCAAAGCTGGCCCCTACTGCACATCAGCTCCGTAATTTCGAACGAGACCCACTAATTGCGCTCTTAAACTGTGCAGCAAATTCGGGACAAGGTCGCTTCTTGGCCACCGACCATGAAGACATTCTAAACAATGTTCCTAGCAAGATTGAAGAAATTAAAAAAGAAATTGAAGAGAATTTGACGAAGAAAGACATCGGTGAAATTTTCCAGAGGTTCAAGAAAAATTTTGACAAGGATGCTCGGTTGTTGGCTTGCGGAAGCTGTGGCGTAAGAGAATATGAAATGGGGGACAAGAAAATGGAGCTGGTTCATTTACTCGCGCTTTCCCATCTCCAATTAAAAGAAGAGGAGCGCCTTTCTTATCTTGCTCTTCCAGAGAACTACAGAAAAGTTTGCAGCGTTTATACTACGCCGGGTCTAGATGACGAACAACTGCTGTATTACCATCTTCATCCAGAACTCGTCACTGGCGAAACTGTACGACTATGCAAGACCTGCTACAACAGTGCCCTTCCTAAGAGGGGTGCCCCTAAAATTCCAAAGTTTTCATCAGCTGCCGGAATCGACTTTGGTGTAATAGAGAGACTAGGGTTGCCACCGCTTACACTTGTAGAAGAGCTGCTATTGTCTCGAAGCCGACTGTTCGTGAACATGGTTAAGCTTGTTGGCCCAACTGCACCACAGCGTCAGGTGGCTAAAAACAAATCACACGTGATTACGTTTCCAGCACCGGATGGCCCAACCAAATTAGCAGAACTTCAGCGTCTAAATTCCTCTCATAACCGAGACACGTATCCGCGAATAGAAAATCTTAAAGAGCATTTAGGCGTTTTCTTCCTAGGATCTCGTTTGCAGTGGGATTCTTTAGTCCCCTTTCATGAGGTGCAAGAGTTGCAAGTGAGAGTAGAAGTTGTGTACAAATACCTCCATCTACTCAAGAGCGTTAATCCACTTTACAGCGACGTGAACATCGATGAGTCAGAGGCAATGAAGGTCTCGTTAGGGGAAATCACATCACAGCTCTTGGATCTTGATTCTGGATCCGCATTTCTCATGGATGAAAAAATCGACAAGGCAAACGAGAAGGCGGCGGAAAATGTCCAAGACTCTGATTCCCTTTCTGCTGAAGAATCTCATGATTTAGAAGAAGACAATTCTCCGCTGCAGTCATCATTTGTTTCCCGATTGACACCACTTGATCGTGATCCACACAAATCAACTCGAACCGCTTTACAAGGTAAATAGGATTTTTTTATACGAGTGGCAGTGGTATTACTACTAACATTACAATTGACTACTATAAACTACGATAGAATATATCGCATCAAACTTGTTTACCATAAACTACGATAGAATTCCATACATTACGATTTATGAATGTCAACAACTGCGATATGATAATTCAGTTACGATTGAATAATAAAAATGTGATAGATTAGCAACAAAACTTCAATTTTATACTATAAACTATCGCATCAAACTTGTTTACCAATAACTACGATAGAATACCATACATTACGATTGATGAATGCCAACAACTGCGATATGATAATTTAGTTTACGATTGAATAATAAAAATATGATAGATTAGTAACAAAACTTTCATTTTAAACGATACTAAAGACTGCGATAGAATACCAAAAATTACCATTCAATATTAAATTATAAATTTCCATTATTAACTTTTTGCCCGAATCAGGTATGATGGCAACAATGGGGTCACAAGTTAGCAACGAAGGATCTCTCCTGAACGAAAAGCAGGGAACCTCCCATGAAACTATTTTAGGTGATTTGTTGCAAGGTAAAGTCATTCATACTAAAAATTTTGATGCTATTCGTACGAACCAAAAATAATAATATTTTTTGAACATAGATAGTGGCAATTGTTCTCCGAATCATTCAAATAATTATATGAGTGATAACGATGATGACAATTAAGACGTCCCTCCAGTTGATGTCCATCAAATCCAAATTCCAAGAGAACTCATCCTGTTCAATGAGTTTAACTCGAACGATAAGCTCATCTACTCTTCCTTCCCCCATCTGTTCCTTTTTGGAAGGGGCTTACGTTCTTCTGGTTCGGTGAATGAAGAAGCTACGCGTCACATGATGCTCCAATTTAGTGGAAGCTTTTCCTTGTGTCATCGCTTGATATTCCTTCTATTTGATCAACTTCAAAGGCACGCGGCAACGCGCGTGATTGCATCTCGAGTTAAATGCAGTCCCAAATCCTTTGGGGATTTCGTTGATTGGATCAATGAACCGGACTTCCTTGAAGAATTGAAATCTGCAGTAAAGAATCCAAAAGCACCATCATCGATTGCATTGTTGAAAAAACTTGGACCAAACATCCAATCTTGCACTTCTAGGATTCCTTTTACAAGTTCTCAACGAGGCGCATCAATGAGAAATCTAGTGGCGATGCGCTACTACTTTGGAATGCCCAGTTTCTTCTTCACCTACTCGCCAGACGATATCAACGGTGTGCTGAATATTCGTCTATCAATTGGTCAAAAGAGCAACGAGACATTTCCTGCTGATGGCGCTGGCTTTGCTACAGCAATACAAAAGGGAGACGCGTCTTTTTACAAGATTCCAATTCTGCCTCAAGATCTTCGTGCCATTGTGGCTAAAGGACCGATTGCTGCCGCCGAAATTTTCCGCCTTATGACCGAGGCTGTTTTTACCGAATTATTGGGAACACCTCCAGATCATTCGTCAAAGCGCACTACACCACTCTCTGCTAGGAAACAAGGTTCGTAGATCCAATGAATTTAATAACAAAACTTTCATGAAATTAAAATTAAATAATAATAAATTATTTATTTAGGTGCTTTTGGAGTTGGTGTTGCTTCGTTTGGCAGCGTGGAAGAGCAGGCTCGAGGTTCATTGCATCTACATGTGGTAACTAATTTCACATTTCACATCATATTTTAAGAATGTTCTATTAACAATTTTTTTAAATAACGATACAATTCGTTTAAATGCATAGTTATACAAATTAAACTTATTACAGTAAAGTCGATACAATAAAATACAATTCACAACGATTCAATACAATAACGAGCAATAATACTCATGTGTTTTTTTTCTTTTAAGGTTTGTTGGGCCGGACTTCCGCCGCATCTCCTTCAGTCTGCTGCATTGAATGAAATACTCATAGAAGCGGTTGCTAAATCGTTGGACTTGCTGATAAAGGCAGAGGTTGAGCCCGAAATTCACGTTGAGCATCTATTAAATAAATGCAAAAAGAGAACCGTACAAAAACCATCGCTGGCGACAGTTCATCACCCTGTTAATGATCCAGTCTCGTTCAGAAACGATGCACACAGAGCAGCTGTTGTTTGCAACTTCCACCAGCACTCATCTACGTGCCATTCGGGAAATGCTGGTAAAAAAGGTTGCCGCTTATCACGACCACAGGCACTCACCGAGAAGACTGGATGCTGCCAGCTCATGCCTAAGCTGCCTTGTCCTGAAAATTCCAAAAGTAGCATATATATATATTGGATCTATATATATATTGGATCTTCTTCTTACTAATACCGTTTAAAATGCGCTATAGGTTATGAAGTGCTTCCCGATGTTGAGCTTCCTGCACCGGATTCACGTAGGTCTAGAAATATTTCTAGAATGCCTATACCTCTACATGATGGACGACTCATAATGTGGGAAATGGAACAGAAGCCTATAAAACCAATTCGTCAAACTGATTCAACTTTACCGCAAGGTGACAATAGCTTTCTGCGTCTTCCGTTACATCTAAGAGCTGAGTTTGAAGAACTGGAGCCAGAGCAACAGAAGCAAATGAATGATGCGCTAGTCCAACGCAACGGACTTATAGTCGAATTCAACGAGCTAGTATCTGCCCATCTAGGTTGTAACAGTAACGTTGGTCTTTTGGGAAGTGAAGAACAAAGCAAAAATTCGTTGTGCTATCTTCTCAAGTATGTTACCAAATCCACCACTGGCATCATTCACAGCGCAAGCCTCATTCTTGCTGCCCGACGGCACATTGAAGCTTTTCCATCCGTGGCAGAAGATACTGGAACGGACGAGCGAACAGCAATGCAGTTACTCAATCGTGTTACCAATAAAATCAGCTGTGCTATTGAAGTATCCTCTCACATGGCTGCGTTGGCTATACTAGGGGCTCCTAGTGAATTTGTGTCCTGCTCGTTTCAAAAAGTTTTCATCCAAGAAGCAGCTGCATACGCCTTAGGTCATCCAAATTTCCATGAATGTGAACCTGATGACGACATGGAATTTAGAGATCTGCCTGGTGACGAATGGATCGAAGAAGGCGAAGAAGAATCGGATGAAGATGACCCTTTACATGAAGAAGATGAGTTGTATGAAGAGGACTTTAACCCACGGTTAATGGAAATGCTTGGTGAAGAAGAATACGTTGATTCTGATTTGAGGTAAACCAAAACTCGTCGTCTGTTATTGTGGTTGAATTTCCTTACTAAATATAAATACGCCATTGATTTTTAACTTTAAAATAAAGGTATTCGTCAGCAACTATTTACACTGGGTCGACAGGAAAGGTCGCAGTACCTCAGCACGTACATTACAGTTTTCGCGGAGAATCACTAGCTGACTTCACTTTATATGAATGGACATCTTGCGTGGACGTTATTCCCAAGCCCAAAAAGAAGAAGGCAGAGGAACAAGATAAAGACGATGAAGAAAAACACTTTGAAGAAGAAGATGATCATGAAGCGCATGGTTCTTTCGATGAGCTGGTTCTACCGCAGAAGAGAGCACCTGGCAGACCAGCAAACGGCTGCTACGATTTTTCTGAAGGTCATCCTCTCTTTGAAACTCATACACAGCGGCTGAGATCCAAGCCTAAAGTACCAGTTCCTCGTCGTAGTCCTCGTCCGCCACCTCCAAAACATCGTCGACTTACTGTTGCTTGGAAAAAGCAAGCTAGAGAGTTTGCACAGCATGTTTTAGTAGTATTTCGCCCTTGGCGAGCACAGATTGAAGGTACTTTTAATCTTAAAATGTTATGATATACATTACAATAAAATACAATAAAATGCTATACGTGAATTTCCTTCCTTTTAGGAGGTGGAACTCTTCCTGAATCTCTTAAGTGGAGTTCTTATTGTAGCTACACTAGAGATCTTGAAGACGGAGCTGATGGATTGGGCCCTTCTTTCCTCGACGAAGTTCGTATAAGATGGATTCGATCAATGGCTTATGGAATGCGCACCACTAACAGGTCAAGAGTAGCAGTTCAAGAATTTAGAGGACGAGCTCGTAAGATTTGTGGTGCATCCACTGAAGTACCAAAACCTTCGGTCTTTAATGATCATGAAATGGAGGAAATCGAGGAAGACAGAGAAGATGAAGATGAAAGAAATCTTGCTGAGATAGCTCAACTTAATCTCGCCATTCTACAATTGGAAGCTGAAGAGCTCGATTTACTTGGACCTAAAGTAGAAGTAGCAAATTTTCTCGCTAAAACCAAGTCATCTCTCGAAAATATGACGATTCCTGCAGATCCTATTTCATCACGAATTGGTTGGTTTATTATAAATTATTGCCATTAAGAAAAATAAATTACTAAAAATTGTAACAGGTTCAAATACTGGTGATGGTATTGCTATAATACATGAGCATCTGGATATGGAGACTCAAGCAGAAGGCATCCTTGAAAAACTTAGACTAACCAATGTACCAGAAGAGATGAGTGAGGAGGAGTTCGATCAGTATTTAGAAGAAGCCACAGCCGTGTGTCTCCCAGACTCAAATGCTGCAGATGCTGATCCTAATTCACTCAACGCAGGCCAAAGGAAAATCTACAATAACTTTCGGAGATTCCTATTGGAGAAGAAAGATGCCATTGAAACTGGAAGCGATCATCCTAATCCTTTGCAGTATTTGATTCATGGTGGACCAGGTAAAACAGATTGTTTTTATTTGAGCACATTTACTTATTCAGTCTGTTTATTTACTATATACAATTTATATCATTATAAATTTTAGTGCTATTATGTGAATTTTATTTTGAATTATCAATATAGGTACTGGAAAGTCATACATGGTTAAATGCATCCATAAGATGGCAGTTGACTTGGGCTTTACCATTCTTTGCCTGGCTCCAACTGGAATTGCAGCAAGTAACTTACCCTAGGGCAAAACCATCCACAGTGCATTTAATTTCACCATCGCAATGAAGACTGGCGAATTTCTTGCTGACCTTACCACAGATCAACTGAATCGACTGAAGCATCAAATGAACACTGATAATCTCACCTTGGTAATTATTGACGAAATTTCCTATGTTATGCCTGAGATGCTGGCACAGATCGACAATCGTCTTCGCCAGATCATGTCGTGCCCCGAGAAATCGTTCGGTGGTCTTTCGCTAGCTGCGATGGGTGACTTTTTCCAGCTCCCTCCTGTCAAAGGAAGAAGTTTGTTTGCCTCTACTTGGAAGCAATTTTGCTTAGATTCATGTCTGGAAGATGACGGAGCCGAAACACCGTATTCAAGAGGAATAAATTTCTTCGCAAAACTTCAGAAGTTTGACTTAGTTGAGCAGATGAGAGCAGCTGACGATCCTGACCATACAGCGATGTTAAATCGAATGGCGTCTCCAAACTCTACAAGTAACAGAGTTGATCGGAAGGCAATCAAGGCTCTTCGACCTATAACGTCTGATGACTTTAAGGAAAATCCGGAATGGTTAAGAGTGAGCCTTGTGGTAACGAGCAACCGAGAACGCCATTTAATCAATGATCTCCGCTCTAAGCGCTGGGCAGTATGCAGTGGAAACCAACGTTTTGTCTGGGAAAATCCATTGCTCGGATTCTTAGCTTCCAAAGTCAAGAGCCAATTCATAAACACTTGTACGAAAACTACGAGGAATTGAGTGGATGCTTCGTTGCTGGTGCTCCAGGTTTCTTGACGGAAAACATCAATCCTGGTCGTGGCCTATCAAATGGGACCCCAATTGTTTACCACTCTTTAACTCTCCATCCAAAAGAACCAAATGTTGAAGGAATCAGAAACCAAATTGAAAGTAACTCACAACAAGACATCAAGCTGGTATATCCACCTGCCTACATTCACGTTATGGTTCCCGGTGCAAACATTGACAACTTCTTGGGGTGATTAAGAAACTTTTTTAATTCAATAAATAACAATTAAGTACAATACGTTACAATACAATTCTATTCATTACCATACAGCACTACTCTGTTTCCTGGACAAGTTATCATACCGATCCCAGTGTCGAAGAATGCAAATGTGCACATGATTCAACTACCAGGCCAGATCATCACAAGACAGGTGAAGGTTAAGGCGCATTCCGTTGAAATGGCGTTCGCCGTAACGGTTCACAAAATGCAGGGACAGACGAAGGAGCTGCTGATCATCGATTTGAATCGTCGCCCATCACCAACGCTCCTCCAAATCAACTTCCAGGGTCTCTATGTTGCTCTTTCTAGAGTAAAGAAAAGTTCTAATATTAGAATAATGCCTCTTCATAGTCCTGACAGCCTTGATTATCTTTATTCATTAAATCTCCCTCCGTATTTGAACGAATGGCTTTCTGGATTTGACTGCAATGGAATCTGGTCAGCTGATGAAGCAAGACGTAGGATTCCTGCTTCAACTGTTTCCAAAAAACAAACAGTAAAACCATCGAAAAAGTCTAAAAAGTGAATTATTTCGGTATGGTTTTGTGATTGACTGATTGTTGTTGATTTCAAAAATAAACGCAAGTATGTCAAACGCAGTGTTGTTGAAATTTAAATATTTCTTGAATACATTCAGTTTCAAATTGAGATATCAAGTATCACAATATCAAGTAAAACACCTGGCGACTGAATAAAACCGTGACACAAGCTGTTCATTTGTCTTTTGACCGTTAGTTTTACGGCGCTAGTGTTAAAAACTTGATGAATCGATTAAAGATTCAGATTCAGCATTTTAAACAGTGAATCCATTCAGATTAAGATTAGCGCAGTTTTTGAAATAATTCAATTTTGAATCGATTCACGTTTGAATTTTAAGAACACTGGTCAAACCAATGTTGCCAATTCTAGGTAAAGAGTTGACTTTTTTATGTTATATTTTCGGTTGCAAAATTTATAATTGAAATTGATTATATTCCATTATTTATAATTTTTTATTTCATGGGGATTGAATGATAAAAATCAATTTTCACAATAAAATGTCATCGTGAATAAAGCGAGTGTTGATAAAGCCCGCGGCTCATGTTCGTCTTGGCGAGATGGCGCTGCTATTTTTCCTTCTGCTCGCACTACTGTGAAAAAATTCACTTTCCAGCAGCAACTCGATCAAGACGGTAAATAATATTTCAACTTTACTTGCTCTTTCTGCTCTTTTTAATGTGTTTTAAAAAATATCTATTAATGGCTAGAAACCAGACTCCTTTCTAAATGGCTTCTAATACCCCGACTAAGTTTGCCAGCAAACGTAAATTACGAGCCATAGAGGCAGGGAACGCAGAAGATGCCGCTCCCCCCAAAATGTATCAGATTGCCGATTTAAATAAATCCTTTTCTGAACACAAGTAATTATTTTTTTTGTCTGTCTACCATTCTCATGTCGTCAAAGATTAGTTTTGAATTTTTTTTTTCTTTTCACTCTTTTATCCTCCAATAGATGGGGTGTGAAAGGCGTGCTAGTCTGGAGAAACGACATTGAAAAATGTCAATCAAATAGTTTAGACGTTCTTACTTGCATCCTTTCAGATTCATCAGGCAGCATTCAAGTGTCTTTTTGGACTAAGCAAGCTTACTCCAACGATGATAAACTTGTGGTTGGTTAAATTGCGAAATTGAAATTGCTGGAAGAGAAAACCTTCTCTATGAAACCTAGGTATTAGAAGAAATAGATATCAGTAAAAATTCTGTAATAAATATGGCATTAAAATTTACTCATCACTGCATTTTTTTGAGCAACTGGCATTGGTGTAGTCTTATTCGGGTCGCCACGGTTACCCTTACTTGGGTTTAACCGGTGTCTAGCCCTGTAAGATGGATTAAAATTTTCTTCCATAACTCTTTTCGCCATATGGGGAATAACTAAAATGAAAGAATTTTTTAAATGAGAAAAATGATAATACTGTTAAACACAATTCCATTTAATAGTTTTTTACCAGTAGAAAACAAATGACTGGATGTAGCCACTTTCTCGTTGACCCCTTCCATCAACGAATAGATTTCAACTTGTGGATAAACAAACTCAGTGTAGGAATTGATTTGTTCGTAATCAAAATACAAGACCTTTTGATCAATTTCTAGATCGTCCATACATTTTAGCCTCTCCTAAAAATTAAAATAAACAATAATGGTTTAACGGATTAAAATAGACTTCATTACTCATTGCTACAGTACCCTTTCAAGTTGATCCACTAAAAACTGATTTTGGTCCATCACATCATCTAATTCCTTTCTTAAGTCAATACACTCCTGTTTTTTATCGTCTAATTTCCTTCTTAAGTCAATACACTCCTGTTTTTCACATTTCTTGTTTATACTCTTTGACAGAGCTTTTTTAGCGGATTTTTTAGGATTCATTTAACAGTAGAAATCTGTGAATAATGTGTAAGTTAACCACGTTGAATGATAAACACGTGGATATTTCAGTTCGTCGTATGCACTGGACAGAGATAACGAATGTTTATCTGTTAACAGCGACATCTCTTGTATTTAGATGATTCTATCCAGTATTTTCAAATAAAAATATATTTCTTTTAACATATTTTCTTTCAAAATAGGGCTGGTGTACAAATTAATAATTATACTTATCACAAAATACGAGTTAATTTTTGTTTATTTTTATTTTTTGTTACAATTATTCATCTATATTATATCTATAATATTATTCTTTATCTCTTTATTTTTTATTTGTGAGAGAGAATCTTTTCATCAACTATTCACATTAACTAAGAGCTGGATACAATTCTTCCAAATAATAATATGTTGACATTTAACTTAAGAAGTTCAATTCGCCACAGCGATATATATTTAATTATCTTAGTAAATAACACAACCTATAAAGAGCAAAACAATGAGAAAATTAAATTTTATGGGCAATTTCACATCGTTAAGGATGAAATATACAACGATTTCAACCCGAAAGGTTGATAACTATGAATCTTGTCGGCATATGGCTTGCATGTGTTTGTATGGGGATTATCAAATCGATACATACGAATAGGCATCGATACTTTGAAATCTTTTCGGAGCAATGTTTTTGCTCTAAAAAGATTGCTCTAAAAAGCCAAAGAAAAAACGGCATTAGTTTTAGACTAAATACAAGAAAAAAGTATTTGAAGGATGACAGACGATCAGCTGTGTTTTGAAGTCAGACTTGACAGATCACAACACAGTTGACTTATTGACATAAACATATTTTAACATTACAGATATGGCCCAAAATGCAAAAATCCGAGGAGTCCCTAGTGTTCTTTATCCACAACAAGTTTAGATAAGATCTGACTTAAATTCGTGATTTCTATAGAGTCGAAAGTTGAAGATCTGAAGGCTTCAAACACTTCCATTTAACTTCAATTAAAAATTACTTACGAGTGCTTTGAAACTTTAAGAATAAGTCTATAGGTATATTTTTAAGTGATTGTAAATTCTAAATACTTTCCACTAAGTAATTTGATCAAAATTTACTTTCATAATATCTAAACTGGCAATTATACAAGTGTATTAAACAGCCCAGAGTACCTGGTCAGGGTCTAGCAGACTACAATTGCACTACGTTTATTAATCACCTTTCGGTATTTACTAAAGTAAATATAACCCTCAGGGATAAACTTTTCATATTATTAAGAGTAGTTATAAAAAAACTTACAAAAACTTGCCAATTGCATTTTCCCCATTGTAAAACGATAAGACTTTATACGTTACTTAGCAGGGGTATGATAAAGGCCTATTGCTTATAAATTTTGTTTACTCTTTTATTTTTCTGTCGTCCTCTTTTAAGTTTAATTTTGTTGTTTTGAAAAAGTAACAGTTAATATTTATTTTGTTGAATTGAAAGTAAAGTTTTTTTAAAGACAATTCACTGTAACACATCTTTCTCGTTTTTCAAGAACAGAAACCTTCCAAAAGCGAGTAACTTTTTTCGGGGGTTTAAAACCCTTGAAAACGGCAAAATCGTAATTTCCTAAATATAGCATGTCTCATTATTTATTGAAAATCTTTACTGCTTTAGCATCATCAGACTATGTTCATTCAACTTTAGTCTTAAAATATCTGTACAGTTACTTTTTCAACCAGAAATTTGGCATAAAAAATAATCTTCGATTATCACAATCTTTGAATACTCGATTTTTTAAATCTTTTTTAACAGTGAAATTAAAGAGAGTTTTACAGACTTGTTAATTGGTACTTAATGTATAAGTTAAAAAGTTTGTGAATTCACATTTCTTTACTTTGATTTTATCAAAATACTTGTAATAGAACTACTACATCTCTGAACAATGTATGATAGGTCTTCGGGTTAGTTGTCACGCATAATAGTTCCAGTAAAGGCAATCAAAAATTAATGTTTATTTCAAATAAGTCCTTCTTCTAACGTATACACTTTATAAACATGCTTTCTATTGTAGGCGGTAGATTTAGAAACCATTATAAATTTGCTGAACTTAAAATAAAATGGTTATTTTATTATATACATATTATTATTACAATAAAAAGGAGGATTTCACCCCTTTTTCGGTAGCAAGTAACAAAACAAATAACTGGAAACCTGTTGATTTATCATTTCTTGGTTTTATTTTTCCACCGATAGCACTCCCTCTAGAGGCGCTTAAGTTAACAGCCAATGGGCTTTTCTGGCGGGGATTTAGAACCTTTCAAGTTTCTTTCAACATAAAAAATGCATTTTTATACTTGTTTCGTCAATTACTATTTGTTTGTTATCATTTTTTTCATCGCATAAAATCATTTATTAAAATAAAATAAAAATAAAAAATTGAAGATCGGTGTCGGCCCCTGCTCGGTGCCGGCCCTAGGCCCGGGCCTAGCTGGCCTTATGGGTAATCCGGCACTGCGTAGGCGGAGGTTCTAATCCGGTAGCACGGAAATTTTAACCGCGCTGTGTGTGTCTGTGTGTTTGTGCCGGTAAGAACTTGATTACAATCGCACCAAACTTGACAAATTTAGGCTTAAAAGATGCAGAATTTTTTCGTCTTCTATAGTTTGTCATCCGGTAAAAAGATAGCAAAGCGCGCTTTGAAGTTCGCCGGGTTGATATGAGTAATCCACTTCAACTGAATCAGCTTTAAAACAACCCAAACATGTGACGCATGTGTTAGTAATCGGCCGGCAGGTTAGTCGGTTAAGTAGGCGGCAAACTGACCGGTATATGGTCGGGATTATCGGGCCTGCGAACGGCCAATTTGTCGGGAAAGAAGCCTGCAAACTTGTCAGCAAAGAAGCCGGCAACCTGATCGGCTTTGCATTCATCGGGCCTGCGGCCGGCAAATTTGTCGTTGGGCAACCAATAAATTTAGTACTTTAATCGGACCTGCGGCCGGCAAAATGGTCGGTAAAGAACCGGCAAATTGGCTAATTCGATCGGGCCTGCGGCCGGTAAATTTGCCGTATATAGATACGATCAATTTAAGTTCATTTGCTACTGTTTATCCCCCATAAGATGACGTTGACACTGGCTAGATTTAAACACATTTTAATTGATTTCATTAACTTGAAATCAATATTTTTCGCTCATATTTACGTCAGCACAAAAGAATAAAATTTCCTTTTTTTTAAGACCTAGATCGTTAAATTCTGTTGAGTCTGTGCCGAGTTATTTGCGTTGATAAACAAAGAGACAGAGAGACAGAGAGAGAGAGAGTCCAGGAGAGACGGCCGTGCATTTTTTACCACCCTCTCATTTAGAAGCTCTCCCTTTCGGGTCGCAGCAGTCTTCGTTTGTTTTTGTCTTTTTTCTGACTGCTGCTGAATTATTTGGTGGCAGAAAACAAATATATAATAAAATTTCTGATGGAGGAAGGAGCACTGGAGTAGCTGTAGCAATAATGGCGTTCACGAAATATTCCGTGGCTTTCGTTAAGCTAGTACTCTTGGGGTGATTGATGGAATGACTTGACAAAAAGTCAGCTGCGTTGTCCTGGCCGGGCATGTACTTCACCATGACGTTGAAAGGTTGTTTACGCAGCATCCAGCGTTCCATCCGGGGTGATAACTTGGATAAGGGTTTGTTTAAGATCGGCACCAAAGGCTTGTGATCGGTCCAGACCACAAAAGAGGTTCCTAGAAGATAGAACGAAACAATTCCATGCTCCAGATGATGGCTAAACCTATCGTTCTGTTTGAGAGTAGCGTCGCCTCTCGTTCTGTTTGATAGTAGCGTCGTTCTACCGGAGTGAGCGCTTGGAATATAACACAACAATCAGACATTCTTACATCCTTCGGCGTCGTACTGCATCAAAATGGCACCTAGGCTGTCGTGAATAATTAAGTAGCTAGGCTAGAATAAGGTCCTTGCGTTGTGTAATTAGAATGGTCGCGGCCCAAACGAGAAGTTAAACCTTAAGAGAGCTATAAATAAGAGACACAAAATGACGTGTGTTGCTCCTGAAATCTGGACTTTTACTGTCTTTCATTAGACAAAAGAAAGGGTGAAATAGCTAGACAGGATGTTGCGAAACCACCCCGTCGGGATAAACAGAAAGGGTTGCAACACTGACCTTGAGATCGTAGGAAAAGAGAGAAAAGAAAAGATTCGCTGTCGAGATTCTCGACATAGGCCGATAGGGCTTGCATTGACCACGAATTCAGTTTTGTTTTTCATGTCGTAGAAAGAGAGAGTAGGGTCTTCACACATCAGCTTCTTCAAGGTGTTGAAGCCTTGAAGGCGGTTTCGCATTCCTTGGTCCAGTTGAACTCTGATTCCTTTCTGCTGCTACTTTGTTCTGGTCGATAGAGAATCACGCCCCAAAACTTCACTTCCTTTCACTTAATTTGATTTTTCTTTTCGCGAATGTTGAGGTTAATTTATTCGATGTGGGCTAGAGCTTTCTGAAGCCGCTAGTCGTGCTCAGCTTCGGTCCTACCATGGATGAGGATGTCGTCCATTGCGTTGATGACACATGGGAGACCGGAGAGTACTTCACGAAGGATGTTGTTGACGATTTCCCTAGCGAGGTTGACGACGAAGAAGAGTCTTTTGAATCTCCAAAGACCTTTGTGTGTAGAAAACGTCGTGATTGGTCGAGATTTGGGTTTCAACTCGAGCTGATGATATCCTTGCATCAAGTCGATAACTGAGCAAAACTGCGAGCCGGTAACCAAAGAGGCAATGTCCTCCAGGGTTGGCAGAACATGGCGGGTTCTCTAAATGGCCTTGTTTGCTTCGCGCATATCGACGCAGAGGCGGAGCGGTGTATCCGGATTCTCATCGATCGTAATAGGAGATGGCTCGGTGAAGGTGATGGCTCGGTGACACGTTCTACTCCTTGTTGCTCGAATTTCGAAGTTCTTTAGTTTCTTTAAGAATAGACTATCCTTGATACTTTTCCAT
>CM057926.1:11720746-11811373 GCA_030141595.1 Chydorus sphaericus
AGAAGTATACTAATAATATAATAGCATCCACCTATTACCTCTTGACCCTTCACGAAAAACTCGATCAATATAAGCGATATGGCACGGGGGTCTCAATGATTTATGTGGTAGGAGGAGAAGACTAACAAAAGGTGCTAATTTGCATCTTGGGATGCGTTTTTGTGAAAGCGGTTGTTGAAGTTCACAGTCAAGAATAAAGTAGGTGTGTGCAGTCTTAATACGTTAACATTTTTTAAGATTCCTTACAAATCTGTTTTGATTCGTAAAACAAAAAAAACATTTTCAGAGGATCGTGATCGTTACCGAAAATTTACCGCACGCTATACATTCACCGTAGGATGCAAGCTTAACGTGTGACTGTTTGTCAAGCTTTAAAACTTTCCTTAATGCTCTTTAATCACAAAGTAGGCTTATGACTTTTTCATGAAGTGCGGTCGCGAGCCTTTTATTTATCCAGCAGAAATGTACCTCACTGTTCTCTCTGCCTCCCCTAATTTCATGGTTTCCTCCGGTGTTTTTTTTTTTACTCCCCCTCGTTCTCTCATCTTTTGTGCTCTACGGAGAGGGGAACACCGTGACATACTCACAAACATATAGACTAAAGTCATACGCACGGGAAAAACTATGAAAACAGAGAGGTAGTGCTGTTACACAGTGCAAAGGTCGGTATGCTAAAATATTCAGACACGTGCCAAAGGGCGTGAAAGGAATATTATTTTTGACGAATAAAGAAATATGGTTGTGTAAGTGTAAAGAAGGAAATGCTATGCAATAGTGATAGTAATTATTTTCCTACCACAATGACTATTTTAGAACTATTCAGTTATGAAGAGCTACATTTCTTATCCGTTACTTTTCTGTACATCGCTTTATAATTCAATCTCTTGACAAATAAATCCACAATATCGATCTTATTTTAATGCAAAAGTATTTGCCGTTCAAAAATCTTTTTAAGCTAGGAAAACTACAGTGAAAAAGGCAGACAGTAGCATCTACCGGTGATGATTATTCAGTCCAAAATTTCAAGAAGGCATTGAACACTAAATCAAACACGCATTTCTAGCGATTGTTTATGCAAATGTACATCATCACGACAAGAATACGCAGCTGGAACGAAGCAGTGGGCTAGCAAGTAATGTGCTTCTGCTTGACGTATATGAACAGCAACATAGCCTAGCAAGTAGTAGCCTAGCTCCTAACATTTTAAAAATAAACAATAGAATATCTGGCACAAAAACGAGGAATTTAATAATTAAAGGAGACATTGGTGAGGAGCTCATGCTGCTTGAGCTTTTCAAGAACGTCAATGCTATCCTGGCACGAAATATAGTTAACCTTACACACGCCCTTTAACATTTCTATCCGTAACTCATTTAAGTTACCAGTGCATATGTAGGGTTATGCAACACCACCTGCAAGTTACAACCATCGTTGAACAGACGGCTTTCTGGATATACGTATCCTGTCTAAAATATCTACCGGACTACCACGGGTTCTATGCGTTGGCCGTCGAGTTACCGAAAATACTTTAGAAGTTGGATCCGCCGGCTTCTTGCTAAAACAATATTCTAAATAACATATTCTCGTGAATCCCAAATTAGCACGGTAGTATTATGAAAAAAAATCTCTGCGGAAGGTATTACCTTTTAATTGTATCGTGAAATCTAAATTTATCAATGTTAAAAAAAAACTTAAACGAAGTGCTATTTTCAACAGTTTGTGCTAAACCTACCGGTACCTTATTGTGTACAATTCTAAATTCTGGTAAATGAAAAACAAAATTAGATTTTATGTTAGGAATCTTCACTTTGATTTTACTTTTCAGATTAACAATTCATAGCTACTCAAATAGTAGGGCCGCTTTCGTGATACGCATACGAATGATATAGGTACATGATATAAGCTACCAAATACCTTTTGAAGCGTAACATTTTTCAGAAGTGTTTTTTTTCTTGCGTGTTACTGGATGCTGTAAAGGTTTTTTGTTCTCGATCTTCATGCTCTTAGCGTTCTTGATTGCTGGAGGCAGAAGCAGCAACAACAGAAAATTGTTGGTAGTACAAAAAGAGGAGATCGACTTGTCTTTTCCTCGTATCATTTTCCCCTCTTTCTCTCTCTTTTTTTCTTCTTGTTCTCTCCTGTTCCTTTCTCTGTATCCTACTTCATTCGCTTCATCACGTTCTTTTATGTCTTGTGGACTAAATGCTATTGCAAGGGCTGCATGTATAAATCTATAGCGTAGCTCTGTCTCTCTCTCAGCCCTCTTTTTGTTATAAATATTTTTTCCTCAGGTGAAGCTCGGTGGGGGTCTTTGCTGGCCACTTTGCTGGCCTCGGTTGGGGGTCCAACGAAGGAAGACTGTCGGCCCTCGGATCGGCTCTCTCTCTCTCTCTCGTCCCGGTCAATGTTTGACCCCGTCAGCAGCAGCAACCATCAGCAACCCTAACCGCTCCTTTGGCCATCATGTTTCATGATGAACGCACGCCAGAAAACAATGCCTTTCCCCTCTTTTTTTCTACAATCAAAACAAGCGAGAGGGAGAGAGAGAGAGAGATAGCTGAGAATCGCTATAAATGCTGTCGTCCATCATCCCTGCTGTATATAGCAACGTTGATTTTGTTGGTGATTCATGCACGAAGGGAACTCTTCATGCACAACACCTCAAGAATCGACTAAAATGCAATGACATGCTATCCATCTCCTAGCTAGTTGTTCGCTTCTTCAGTGATCTGTTCAACATTTGTTAAAAGATTAAATTCAAAATATCTCTATACCCTGACCTCCGTGAGTGGTTGGTTTGGAATCATTCTTCCTGACTTTGTATAAAAAAATTAGGAATGAGATCGAAGTAAAATTACACGAGTAGCGAAATTTTTTTTTTAGAAAAATTCAACAGCTAAGGTAATACTGAATTGGGGACCGGAAAGCAAGTGTCACATATGGCATATCAATCACCTTATGCATTTGGCCAATCTTTAAAATTATTTAAAAAATAATTCGGAGATAAAAAAAAATACACAAATAATTATTAATCAACTCGATTTTTCTATATTCATCTATAATATAACGCCACAATACATCCGATGTTTTCTAAAAATCTATCTTTCCCCCACATGCTATATCAATTAAATAGCCCATCTATATTCAGGCGGAACAGGAATTTTTGACTTCTACAACATTGGTATATCGTTGAACCGCCCTACTGTACATTCGTTGTCGTTCCTCACGCAGTCGGTTGGAAAAGAAACCCTCATCCCTAGTCAACCAGTTTCCAATAAAATAGAGATAAGGCTGTAGCCTACTCACGGACACACTGCCATTAACCAAATACTATACCCAACACAAAAATACAAACAACAACAGAAAAAAGAGAAAAGAGAACACCCTCATAGTATGTACAGAAACGGCAGCAGCATAGAAAAGCAGCACACTCACGGTCGTCGGCACGCGAACGACCCGAATGAAAATCGGACCCGCCCTAGTGCTTGAGCTCCTGCTTTCATCTCCCTTCCATTTTTTCCCATCTCCTTTCCCCCCTAGTTTTCAGCTGAACTATCAGCATAACCAGCATTACTCGACAGATTCAACACAGCTTCGCCTCTTGTTCGAATAATTATTCACAATTTTTTTTTATTAACAAAAGCGCTTTAGAAAATTTTGTTTTGTTTTTCTTCACAAAAGAAAGATTGGTCGGTGACTTTCTTTCAACTTTAATATCACAATTCGGGATTAGAATAAGAGGAATTATAGCATCTTCAACGGCCGGCCGCCCAAAGAGTCATTGATCGGATCCTCCGAAACAACCATTATTATTACCACTGTATTCGAAAATAAAATTCGTCGATTGCGTTACACATTTTGTATACCCTTAAATCATCAAAGGTTTCAGACCAAACTTTGATGTCTTAACTCGTGTAAAAATAAATAGGTATGAGCTCAATACGCGAACGACTGAACTACATGGTAGCGTGTTGTAGTTAAGGTAGAGGCTGTTGGGTAACATTATAAATAGAAAATTAGTTTTTTTCAATATGATATGACCTTATGTTATGGAGATGAGTCGAGAAGACGGACTGTAGAATAAACATTATCTTGCGCGATAGTGTTAATTCGCTAGAAGTTAGCTTGTAAATTGGTATGCTCTATTAGTCTGCATGCCAAAGTTACTTTTGATTTTTTACATTTTGCTTTTTAAAATAGATCAAAAATAAGAAAAGAAAAACATTAGCCATAAAAACGGAGTAATGAAAGAATTCGGGATGGTTTTTTGTAACCCACAATGATGACAAAAGGGTTAATAGGGGAAAATAGCAAATGGACGACCCCCCCCCCCTTCATATCACCTGTGAACAATAAAAGGGAAGAAAAAACACCTGCCAATCACATGTAGAAGCTCTCAATACTTTGTGTCAATATAGACTTTCAATATCACTTGTGTCAACCAAGGGAAACCAACGATGCTGAGTGAAGTGTAACGGCTGTTTCAACAATCGAAACGTTGCTTTCCTCCGTAGCTTATCTTTGAACATTATTGATGCGTCTTATTCATAGTTATATTGAGCACAAGACCATAAAACTCATTTATTTTATCGACCAAAATTACCAACAACTTAGTCGAAAAGGTATACAACTATGAATCAAATAAAAGAGAAGAAAAAAAATCCTTACCGGGTGCTGATTTTCCACGAATAAAATCTTCCTTGCACAGAAATCTGGCATCGTCGAGAAGATAGAGCTCTTCACCAGTAGAAAGTTGTCGTCGACAGAGAGCGCAGGTGAAACAGCGGAGGTGATAGACCTTGTCACGTGCCTTTCGTACAAGATCCGTCGGTGATAGTCCCTGGCCACATCCACCACATTTAGTCCCAAATCGCCTATAGAAAATCGTCAAAAATAATTTTAGATACCGTAAATGACTCACAGATTGGAACCTGTAATTGTTGAGCGACCCAAAAATGTTTCCTAAAGTGTATACATTAAAATATTTATGATAAATACTAAACGATGGAAAATATGTTATCCCAAGTTAGCGCCCTTACTCAGTGTGACATAATAAAAAAATGCCGGTATAGTTTTTCCATTACTCCATTGATTATTGTGGAATGTCCTTGAAATAACTACGGTAGGTATAGAACACAAGGGTAATAAAACATAAGTAAAATGCATATTCAATTTCCCATCAAATCAACATTTTTGTTTGATAGTAATCCTTTAGTCTAGACATTTGGATGTTAATTTCAGGAAAGCTCCTCATCATATACGATCGATCATACGATTTTTATGATTAATTAAGAACTAAGGAATATACTAAGTTAAGACAATTTATATAAAATTGAATACTAAAAATGAAAATTAGATAGATGTTCGTACATTATTATTTTTTAAATAATAGTTTTAGATTTAAAATATTTAATACAGTGATAAGCCATAATGAAATAATTATAGCACTTCGTTTGATTAAACTGTTAATCTAGATATTGGCACGGATCCCAGACTAATGAAAGTATCAAATAACGACATTTTGTTTATATATTGGGTGGAGGGGAATGAAGGAAACAACTACTTTTAAAATAAGTAAATTAAACATGGATAAAAATTAGGTTTCAGCCTACCTGAAAAAATCAGTCCTGCAGTAGAGTTTACCCTCTCTAGAAAAACATCTTTCTGCCAATATATTGCGACAGTCAGCACATCGTACGCACTCAGCGTGCCACGTCCTGTCCAACACGGTTAGCAAAAATTTGTCCAGTATGGCACGGTCACAACCAGCACACGTCATTATCATTTTTTAAATGGAGGTTTCGTGGAATTTTACTTCCGATTAAGTTTCAAAAAATGTTCCGATGTCACAATTTTTTTCGACAAATAAACAAAGAATTAACACCTTACACAGGAACGGGATGGTTAAAAAATTCGTTATTACGACCACAAGTTTCCCTCTTTTTTCCTTATACTTGATGTGAATGCACTGCTCTTCGAGACTGTTGTCGATAGACTACGACTGGACACTAAAAGAACCCGTTAAGAGACTAGCAGTAATGTTTGAAAGGCGTTACTTGCTCCGCCCCCTGTAGGTCTTTCATGGGGACCTTTGTGAAAGAAGGCTGTGTCTATTTGATCTCCATTGGTAAAAGGGCGGGACTAGTTATTCAGCAGCCATCCACACCAGTTCCTGGTTCCTGTTCGTCCAATCTGGAGGGAAGCACATTTACGGGGCGGAGCATTTCTCTTTTTCTGATGTGTCTCCACCCTACCTTAGGCCTACCTTCAGCTGTCTACTTCTCTTCTTTTGCAGTACTGTAGTAGCTGCACTTCTACTATCGCTTGTTTATGAAACTCAACGACTCAACGTATATGATTCTGATAATCTAACGTCCAATTTGTATAGTTATGTAGTTGTGTGCTTTAGCCTATACATTTTTATACACTGCAATTTAGTCCAATTTAGTTGGCATTTTGCATTTTGATGGATTGATGGACAATTAAAAGTATATAAGCCCCCACCCCTATTTTACAGTGGGGGGGGGGGGGGGGGGTTATCAAGGAAAACCAAGCACTAATCGTCCGATACGAATCCACTCATGGTTTAGTGATAGGGAGAATAATATCTTATTAGAACAACTCAACTATTAATATAAATTAGGGCAACTTAACTATATACGCCGATAAGTTCAAAAGTAGCAAAAGGCGGTGGATACAGTAGATTATTCGAGCAGTTGGATATTCAAATTTTCAACTATTGTTTAATTAAAATTATGTGTAAACTATAGCATAATTTCTAAAAATTCCCTCTATCATTACAATTTTAAAATGGATTATGATTTTAATACTAAGCGTTAGCCTTAATATTGACAATTTCATCTACATATTTAGCCAATTCAAGCCAACAATTAAACTTCTAACAATATATTTAATTATTAAATATGTATGTTATATATAGGTATGTATAAAATATATATGTTATGTGTGTTTTCTCTGCATACAACACTCGTACCCTCTACGTACACTCATACTATTAACAGGTACAGCTAAAAGTGCTATGATTGAGCATGATTGCAAGATAAATGCGACAATTGGACTATTTAGTCAAAACGTCCACAGCGATCATTAAGTGCCATAGAAAAATCGGAAGTGCTAACTACATAACTAAAATTTACTTAACGTTATCGTAAGAATATATGTTTTTTATAACGTTCATTTCCCAAATGATGACTTAAATTTAACAAAATCATATACATAGACTTACCGAGGGCAAGAATCAAATTTACGGTACTACATTTAAAGACCTTAAACCTACATTAAGTCTATAGATTTAGTCATTCAAAAAGAACATGTTAATTTACTTTATTTTTAGATTTCTGTTAATAATTTTTTTCACTTTTGTTTATTACATCTTAAATCTTAGTTTCGCAATAAATGGTAATCAATATTCAACAGAGAAGATTTCATGACGAAGTTACTACGAAATCTCGAGCGCCAGTTGAATTGAACACGATTCATAGATCATGTGCAATAGCAATACTGCAAGATTTGTGTTATATGGAACAATATTATGTAATTTAATTTAAAGTTCAATAAGTACGACAGCAAGAAATATAACAAATAAGGTCTTGGCGGTACAGTAAGTCAGTAAGTCCTTCTAATAAGTCCTTCTAAAGTTTCCCGTAGGTATTCTAATCACCAGTTTCGATGCACCCATACAGGTGGCGGTGATACGGTTACATTTTTGGGGGACCCCTTTAGACTTGACTGGATCCCAACAGATGGCTTTGGGCTTTGAGGTCTGCGTTAATGGGGATCACTTAACCGGTTAACGTGGCCGTTTAACCAGAGCCATAGGAAGGCTGACCGACTCCATTATACACACCCCATAAGAATTTGAAGCAACTTTTTCACTCCGGGTGTGTAACAAACTGCACGCTTGCATAGGGTAGTGACATCTAGCGAACGTCATTAGAAACTATCCCCTTGCAACAAGATATATGTTATAGATTTTGACAGTGGAAGACAGCAAGCAATGCGCATGTGCAGCGGTAGAGCACTGGCATAAGAAGTACAGTGGGTCTAGTAGGGGTGGGATCGAATCCAGAAGAAGTTTGAATTTTTTTCTTTCCTTATTTTTTCTTTTATTTTTATTTTTGTAACTTGTCAAGTTTTTAATTGTTTGCGATCAAAAAACCTAATTTTCGTAAGGATAGTCAAAGGAATTTGTTAGACTCTTTGGACTTAGAAAAAAAAATTGAGGGATTTCAAATTTGGCGCCATTAGTTCGAAAAAAATCCGCCGGGAACGCTACCCTATGCAAGCGTGCACTTTGCTTCAAAGCCTTATGGGGTGTGTATCGGATAGGTTAAGTTAATGCGTTAATTATGTTATTTAAATAGCCTCAAACTGTTATGCAAATGGTATACATTTATTTAATATAATTCTGGTACCAATGATTTGAAATTTTCCTCTTTATCCACATGTCTAAAATAGTAAAACATGTTTATTTCCTATAATTTTAATTCGAAAAGATTTTTAACAATGCCCTTAATTGGTGCATGTGGACTATACGGTTGTGCCACTAACCTGCAATAACAGGTCTTACATAATACATAGTAATCCTGAAACTATGAAAATGGTATAAATTTCTTCGTTAGATTTATAGCACTTAGCATAATTTAATATCCAAAAAATCTAAGGCATACTTAATTTTCAAAATTTTTAGTCCGGAAAAGGGTCTAAATAAAAACACGTTATTGGTATATATGTGCACCACCTTTTGCCCGCCATGTTAGGTCTTTCACAGTAAACCTCAAACTATGAAAATGGTGTCAATTTCTTTAATATATTTCTGGTACTAAAAATAATCAGATATAAACAAACTATGACTCAAATTATTGTAATTTTTATTCTTTATTCACTTATCTAAGGCATTCTGATATTTTTCGTAATTGTAAAATAGAGAAAGATTTAAATCAAAACACTGTATTCCTGCTGTTCCTTCTACTCGCCATGATAGGTCTTACGCAGCAAGCCTAAAACTATTCCATTGTGTAAAAACAACATTTCTGGTACTAAAAATAATTAGATATAAACCGAATATGCCTCAAACGATTGGAAACTTTCATCTTTATGCCACATGTTTAAGGCATATTGATTTTATCATAATTCTAATCCGGGAATAAGATTTAAATAAATGTCCAACAGCATGTCTTAAAATATAAAAGAAACCAGGCTTACTTTAAATTTATATTTCTGGTACTAAACATAATTTGATATACAAAAAATATGCCTCTGATGATTTGAAATTTTCATCTTTATCCACAAATCTAAGGCAATGTGATTTTCCTATATTTTAATCCTGATAAATATTGAAATGCAATCACTTTATTCGTGCATCAAGGCTGTACCTTTTACCTAAATTGTGCTACATTCCCTATTATTTCTTTTTGTCAAATACTCAGATAAATTTAATTCCCACTACTATTATTATGACATATCGGGATGACGGTCTAGTGGCTGACCCCCGCAGGACCCCCTCCCCCCACTTCTTTCACGTGGTGATAGATTTCTGTTAAAACTCTGAGGGGAATGTGGCAATATCACTAAAACATCGCCGTCAACTAGCTATTCGGTTCATAATGTGATGATAACCAAAATACAGCAAAAGAAACCGACTTGGGTACGTTCAAAGGTCGGGTGGGACCCCCGTAGGGGGGCACAGCAGACTCTTTGAAGGGACCAATATATGTCAAACGACTTTACCAACTATCATATTAGTTGTAGAGCAATTTATTTATCCCTGAGGGTTATGCTTTAGCATACCGAAAGGCCTTAACTAATGGCAATTAGGCATTCTCAGAGCCTGCCACGGTCTCTGGGACGTTTAATGCACAGCATATACGCGTATTGCCAAATATAAAACTATATTATTTGCTTGCAGTGGGCGAAATACAGGCGAAATATGACACTTAAGTAGCAACAAGATGACCAATTGGACGGAGAAACCCATAGAGAGAACCGTGCCGGTCCAGATGATCCACATCTTACTTGGGAGAGTAGTTACAATAAGTTGAGGATCCTCAGTTTGGAACCAAGAACCAAGTAGAAAAAGAAGAGAAAGGTGATTGAATTCCTCTTTGAGGTCCACTCTCTCTGTCGGGCTTGCTAGGAGTAGATCCGTGGGTAGGCATAAGAGAGAATATGGATACACATTCGACGATGCAGTGTAGAGAGGATCCATCTTGATGTGATGATAGAAGATCCGAGCAGAGTCAATGATAGTAAGATCGTCGACTCGTGATGATTGAAGATTCTAGTAGATTCGAAGATAGCAGGATCTTCGAGCATATGTTAATTTGTATATGGGAAGCTGCTATAAAGTTAATGCAACGACGGAGGAAGGATCCACACTCGTGCTGACTTTAGAGCTGATGATGAAGTCGATAGACGACGACGATGACCAACTGTAGAAGCTGGAAAATGTTGAGAAGGTATGAGCTAAGTCCAGCAATGTAAGCCAGAGCTGTTGCTACATTACTAAGTTGAGGCAAAGAAGAAGGCGAGGATGTCGGGCTATGACGGTAGACGTAGAAGTCGAGTAGCAGGGTTGTAGAATCCATGCCGAGATATTGGAAGAAGAGCCCAACCCGCTGGAGTTGAACTTGAGTCCCACAATAGATGCAGGAGAGTAGAGGTATGGAAGCTTGACAGATGATGCATGAACGTTGGTTCGATAAGAGCCCATCTCGTTAGAGATGGATCTTTGTTCCAGTTGATAAGAAACCGGAAGGAATGTTGAGGCAACTTGGATGCCAGAAGCGCTCGATGATGGAAGCCGAGGTTATGAGTGTGGCGGTAGACGCCAAACGCCTAACTATAAAAAATGAGGCGAACCGATGATGACCGTGGAGCCCGGAGTCCCAGGTTGTAGGAGCTGAGACTGATATGATGGTTGCGGCGGTAGGAACCGAATGTCCAGTGTTGGAAGCAGAGGCAAAGTGACGATGGCTTAGAAGCCGGGACCCCACTGGTGCGTCAGTAATGACGCAATCACAGCTGTAGTAGCTGAGACGATGTGGTGGTGGTGGCGGTAGACGACAGAACGCCTTAGTGTGGAATCAGAGCCCTAGTAGGTGACTGATAGGGAGGCAAAGTAATAATGGTTGGACGCCTAGCTTGAAGAAGATGAGGCGTACCAATTATAGCTGTTGAAGCCAGGTGCCTAGCTGTGGAAGGTGAGGTGATGGATGCTGGCTGTAGAAGCCGAAAGTCCAACTATAGAAGTTGAGACGATTTAAAATGGCGATAGACGCCAGGATCCCAACTTGTAGAAGCTGAGGAACGAGAAAGACTGTGGAAGCCATAAGCTCAACTGTGGAAGTCGAGATCTTTGATGGTGATAATAACAAGACCAGTTGAATGCTTTGGTCGATCGATCGGTGATTATTTTCACTCCAGGGAAAACAATCCTTGGCACCCAGTGAGCTTGGTATTACTCGGACCCTATAGAGAAAGGGGTTAGAGGGGTAGATCCCCGATTCTTTTCTAAGTTACTGTGTACTGGTAGGTTGAAGTTGGCAGGAGCAGCACCGATACCATGTCGTAGAGACGGAAATCTTATTGAAGAGTGGTAGAACCGATGAGATGAATCGATGTTATTGCCCAGCCCGTTAGAGCCGGACGGCAGTAGATCTTAAAGTAAGGATTTTTGCCAAGTGAGATCTAAACAAGGTGGATTGTATTGATCTCGATGTTGACGTAACTCGTAGGGAAGAGGAGGTGGTTGACACCGAAGCCCAGCTTGTGAAAGCCGGACCAAGAAGTGATGATGAGCACCTCAGTTCCTCGTAGCCATCATTACCGAATGAATGATGTGGCCAGGCCCGTCCTGCTGTAGCAGCCATACGGATTCGAGCTGACAGTGACGTCAGTAAACGGCAGTAGCTTCAGATGCCTAACTTAAGAAATTAGGAAGATAAATTGTGGCTATGGAAGCCAAGATGACCAGCATGTAGAAGCCGGACTGAATGGAGTGACGGTAGACCTTGATGCCAGTTTAGAGCTGAACCTTGTTCCCGGTTCATAGAGCAGGACAAATTAGCGTTGGACGCCGTTACCCAACGTCAGAGTCAGGAAGTTGTTGAGCTCGTGCAAACGGGAAGATGTTGTGATGAGTATGGGCTCGCTCGTAGTGGGCGACAGCAGCTTCATTAGCAGGACGGGCTAGATGATGATGACTAGAAGGCGGTAAAACTGCATCATGAGTAGCCGATGCTGATTGGCGAGAAGAGTTGTCAGTAGAAAACAGGTGCTCGGCCGTTTTTGGAGATGATATCAGGCCGAGGTGACGTCAACTATTAAAAACTACCATGGTTAGGGCGACTTTGGAAGCCAAGTTCGTCCAGGTAGATGGAACTGGACTTGAAAAGCCCAGCTTGTTGAACTTGGTTTTCCCAGTTTGGTTGTCCCAGCTTAGGAAGCCGGGCGGATGGCGAGTTGACCAATTTTAGAAGCTGGACGGATGGAGAGATGACCGACTATAGAAGCTGGACGGAGGAGTGCCCCGCTTATGAAGCCAGACTGGAAGAGAGGGATGCCTAACTATAGAAAGCTCGACGACGGAGAGTTGTTGGATAATTGGAGCTGCAGCATCGTCAGTGGGCTTGATGGGCTCGACGAGGACTTAAAGATGAAGCGTTTAGGCAGCTAGGATGTGCAATAGAGCACCAAGTCTGTCGACTCGCAGTTGAAGCTGTAGTAACTGGACGATCTAGAGCTTGAGGATTGAGGATGATGCGAGGAGTATTTCCTGTTGACCAACTTCTTCCTGTGCCGTTGATAGATGTTGGCTGAAGAGCTGAGTCCGACTGGCCCTCGGAGAAGCTTTGTGTAGATGAAAACCCTTGGATGACCACCATGACAGATGAAGAAACTGGGATGACTCCACACAATGATGATAAGAGGGACACTTGGCGGTGGCAGTTAGACTGTAGGTACCGCAGGTCACTATTCAAACTGAAAAATAGAAGTTCAGGTGGGAATAACGACGGAAATCACGAGTTGGCCGGCGTGAGTAAGAGTTGAGTACAGGTTTGTGAACGATAACTAGATTACCGGATCACGTCAAGATCACTTAATTGATCGGCATGGAACGTGACTCAAGATTTCTAAAAGGGGAAATTTACAGTTTATTCCGATGTCGATACAGAAGCAAATAATACAAAGAGGTATTCCCAATTAGACTTGAGCTGAAGTAAGTATTAAAGACGAAGAATGTGGGCTAAACAGCAACCCGATTGACGTCACAGAAGGTGACAAATGAAGAGCGCTAGGCGCTAAAGAAGAGAGAAAATGCAGACTCCGCGGGCAGGCCGCAGAATACACATAAATCACAGAAAATATTCAATAATAGCCTAGGTCCATCAGGAACAGTAAGATTTTTCAAGAGACAACGGCGATTCTTTCTATTAAGCTTACAAGGATATCACTAATGATCGCCCATTGGGGTCCATTTGTGATCTTGTATAGAACATGATTCTGTAAATCATCTCTTTTTCTCCCTTCCGACATCATTCTTCCATCGTCCCTCCTTCAAAGCATCAGTGAACAAAAGGGACGTAGCACACGATACATGCTCCGTTTTTCAACCTCTTGGATTGTTATCTCCAGTGACAGTAAAATCCATGATCCTTTTTCAATAGTTCTGGATCGAAAAATACAGATGGGATCAGTTTCTTCCTCCTTCCGTTGTAGTGGATCGACATCGGTCAAGACATCGAACGAACGCTTCCATTCAGTATTCATAGGTGCTCTTATCCACATTAAGGACCTATAAAAGTCATTTACATATTCGTTAACGCCAGCAAGAAGGCCTTTTGACTTTTGAGCAACCGCTTTCTTTTTTTACAGTGTAAAGACATCTTTTGCTGTCGCCAAGAATAATGTCGTTCCACACAATAAGCTCATGTTACTTGTTTGAAACGTGACGCCGCTTTTCTTGGTGCCCATATGCTGACTAATGTCCTTAAAGCTCTTCCTTGAGATCGTTATCTAGTTACTGTGTGTATGTGGTCAGATTCGCAAGAAGTTTTGTATAGGTCCATTAAAAAAAAGAACCTTCCCGTATTCGTTTCTAATCGATTCAAAGGGATCTACGAGTTCGCCTACCAGCATTATGCATTTTGGATCTATTGTTTAACCAAATACAATCAAGCTGATCTATTGTCTCGTGAAATTCCAGCTGATCAGTTTATCTCATCTTATTTATAGACATCGGAACCACCATGGATCAATGACCAATTATTGTGACCACGATGGGCTCAAAAATTGGCTGTTACTATTAAAGCTGATCCGGAAACGAAAGAAAGAAGAGCTACGGTCGACACCGCCTTAATCCTTGATCGGACGATATTTAGCAAAATTAATCAATTGCTACGAGCTCCAGCTCATACCTTTCGTTTTATTTGAAACTGCCACTCAACTGTCAACATGAGAATATCTACTTCCTCACAGCAGGCAAGCTTCTACTCAGAAGTACTCCGGAGTTGTGATAATTTATACTTAAAAGAATTTTAAAGAAAATTCCACGTATCTTATCTAATCAATCAACTAAGAACGGACGAAACCCACTACACGTCAATCAGTTGCATCTAAAAATGTTAGCAGGGATTATCTAATGTAGTGGTCATCTATGGAACGTCGAAGTGAAGAGTCAAGGAATCAAATCCTTCATAAATCAGATCATTTCTCTCGTCTGGATATTCAAGAAATGCACAAAAGGACCATGCATAGCGGAGTAGCTGCAACATTTGCTTCCGATTACGACAGTCATTTTGGATTGTGTCTGCTCCTTAACACGTACGAGGCATTCCAAACAAAAAAGTCTATCACATTTAAGTGACTCGCTATACGTCTTTACATTTTAGCTGATTCTCTCTACCTAAGGAAGTGTTTGGAACCAGCACTTAATTAACTAGAACTGGTATCGATCTTACCGGTGTGCTTTACATTCGAGAAAGCAACACCCTTTATTTGGAGAAAAACCTTGCGTCGTGCTACTTACGTACACTTCTAGTATTGCCGTCCACCTGGAAGTAGTTGGCGACCTCTCAACAACATAATTTGTGGACGAACTTCGTCGTTTTGGCTTTAGAAAATGAACCCGCTTTGTTTTAGCCACAAATTTACTTTTTTGGCTAGTATCATCCGCATTCTAATGGAATCCGTAAAAGTGATCTGGTTTTTCTCATCACGAAAGACTGAATCGAGAGTTTTTCACAAACGTCGAGCATATCATTGCTATTACTAAGTCGACTCTCAAAAAAGTTATCGGTTAACGAAGGATTACCGTCATTGAACTACGCACTATCATAATGGACGTGGAGGCTGATCTTAATGAACGTCTTTTCACATATACCTCTTCCAATCGGTCTGACTTGAGCCGAAGAAACCTTCACATCTCTTCACGGTTCTAGAATCATTCTCTTCCCAACCAAGGATCCACCTGAATTGGAGGACTAAAACGACTAAATCTTCTTGCAAAGAATAGAGGATTTGGTTCAAGTCGTGGAGGAGAAAACCAAAGTTATTCAACACTTCTTCAATCGAAGGAAACAAGAATATCTCGTCGGTCTACGCGAGTATCATCAACACACGTCAGGTGTTAAACAAACCAGAAGTCAGCAAACTAGGAGATGTCGCCACTTGGAATCACCCGTGGAAGTTGGCTTTAATGGTGTGTGAATTCCAGCAAAGGATGCTGAAAGATCCACTAGTGAATCACCCTCAACCAAGAAAAGCACCGACTCGGCATCTCTACCGGATCTTGTAGCTAGTTCTCAGAAAGTTGCAGTCATAAATCATCCTCTGGCTGTGATTATTCGGTCTAACTCGTCAGGATCGGCCGCAACACACGTTTCACTGCAATAGCACTAGTCATTCGCCCTGTTGTTCTAAAAAAACAGAAAAATCAGTCCGACGCACTCCGATCGCTCTTTATCTCATCTTAAATCGTTCTTAATACTTTTGATATGAGGCATCTTACGAGTAAGCCGGGTGTAACGAGAGAGAGAAAAGAAGCGGACCTGGCAAAGATGATGCCTGAACGTCTAATCACCTTTAACGGTGTGTACCGGCCGATGAAAGGACCACCGTGTCATTTTTAACTAAAAGATGGCGCTACACGGGTCGCCATGCGCAGATCACGTCCAGTGTCCATCCTTCTTATGCAGACGGTAAAGGAGGAAATGGATCTTCAAGAGTCACTGGGCATCATCCGCACTGTGACCGAGTCAACAGCTTGGATGCACCAGATGGTTGTTGTCCCATAGAAGTGAGGCGGCATCAGCTGCGTCGACTTCCGGTCACTGAAAGAGAGCATCGTTTGGTCCAAGTATGAATAGGCAATCCTTTTCAGGCGGTCAGGACGATCCCTAAAGGAATGTAGTACTTCATCATGATAGACGCCCTCAGAGGCTATCATCAAGTACCCCTAGATGAAGAGTAATCCGCTCTCATAACTTTCTCTACGCCCTTTGGCAGGCGCCAGTACGTGCGGCTTCCGATGGGTGTCACCCATGCTGGGGTGACGTGTTATCAACGCCTGTCGCGTATTCTTCATCAGTGTGAGTGTACCGATCAAATTCTGGTCCGATAATGCTTTATTTGGATCAGCAGAATTCAAGCAGTTTTTAAAAAGAGTGGGGAGTCACATATCGTCTGCTAGTCGCGCCATGAGGAAGGCCGCACAATTTCAGTAGCTCCCAAGTTTAGCGACTTTTTCAACTGGATTTATATTGTTTCCGTTGGTTTTCCCAGCAAGTGTTTTGACCTACATTTTCTCGTGAATCTTTTAGTGTGATTTATTTGGTGATTACGCGAGATCATCTTAATTTGACATCTACAATTATCATCCCAGTCGCTGTCAAAATTCTACCAAATCTGCCGCTTGGCAGCACCACATGAACATTGTTTACATCTAGATTCTCTCTACGTGACAGACACAGTTTCTCGGCGACGGCCGCGACTGTACGCGATTGATCTCTTGCTTTAAAGGCCCATTATGCTCTTGGTGGTGCGGGTCTGCCACCAAGCCAACTTATCCGGGTAAAGTCATCGTTGATGAGCTCGTCTCTGACCCAATTACTTCCACCTTTTTGTCACGTCTCTTTTATCAGGCATACATTCACATCTACAACAACGACTCACCTGATCATCATCATACTGATACAGTATCCCGGCATCGGCCGCAGCTGTACGCGATCCTATCCGTTGCTCTAAAGGCCCTTAACGCACTTGGTGGCGCTGGCCTGCCACCAAGCCCTCAAAACTCGGTATAATCTTGTTTTGACCAATTTTAAAGATCATTCTGGCTGGCTTCTTTTCTTGCCCTTTTCTACTAGCCCACCAGGGACTGAAATGTGTCGTCATTCACATGACGTTCATCGGACTACTTTCACACCCATGAATCACGACTTTCTTCTGTCTCGATGTTCCATTTAACGAAAGCAATCCCTGTATGACTGGGAATCATCGACTGAGCGGCAGTCCGTACACGAGCATGGTCTTCTCTCCTTCTTTCCAACTAGAGGGAGTTATCGTGGTGGCCGAGCGGCCGGAATCCGCTTCGAAGCAAGAACTTCCTTCTACTCGAACCATCCCAAGCAGTTTACTCACTTCTATCAAGGAGAGAAAAGTTCCAGTGACTCCTTCCAGCTCTCTTCCAAAACTGGGCTTATTGAACGCCTGTTCCGTCACCAAGAGGAGAGACATAATCGTGGATCTCATCGTCTCATCCGGCCTGGATTTTCTGGCTCTGACAGAGACATTCCTAAACATCACACACGGTGACCATATATTGAAGTCTACGTGGCTACTCCCCTCTGCACATTCCTCGCACACTGGGCTTGAAGAAGGGTGGTGGCGGAGTCGGCTTCATCTTTAGTGATTTATTCACTGTCAAGACTACCGAGCCGTTAACATCCCCGACCTCATTTGAAGCTCTACACTTATCTATTCGCTCCAACACCAAGCATATCCGCGTTTTCGTCATCTACCGTCCACCTGAGCGAACTAATCATCCATCTCTTTCAGTTTTTATGACCGAATTTCGCTTTCTGCTAGAATCATCAATCGAAATCAACGAAGACATAGTAATCGTCGGTGATTTCAACATTCACGTAGAGGATCCATCTAACTACAAGGGCACTACTTTCAATCAACTTCTGGAGGATATGGGATGGATTCAGCTGGTCAACGGTCGAACACACATAAAGCCGGCCACACTCTAGATCTTGTAATTGTTCATTCTGGTAGTTCTCTTGTCACTGATGTTGAAGTCTCGACCCTAGTCAGCGACCACCATCTTGTTGAGTGCTCCGTTGGTCTCTCTCGCCTAAAAAGAGAAAGGAAGGAAATTTCCTTCCGCAACTACAGTTCCATCATCATGGATTCTTTAGTAAGCGATCTTCAGAAGCTGCTACTTTTCTCGGATCCAGCAATCATGCCAGACGATCAGGCTGCCACCCTTGATACTCTCGTTGATCAGTACGAAGAGTCTCGTCGTGTAGTTGAAGCGCACGCCAAGATTAAGACTAAGGAAGTTGTCATCCGTGATCTCTCTCCTTGGGTAAACGTGACCGTTCTTGACGGGCGTCGTAGGCGGCGCAAGGCCGAACGTATTTGACGCCTTGGCGGTTACTTGCATTGTCACTTCGAATCATACAAGATCTGCGTCGCCGAGTATGCTACTATTCTACATCAAGCTAAGTCAGAGTATCTTTCTTCAATTGTTGCCAATCACAGTAAAGACCAGAAGAAACTCTACAAGCTTGTCGACTCTTGGCCTGGTCGTGCGAAAGAGCGCTCCCTTCCTGAACATCAAAGTGCATCCGACTTGGCCGCCTCATTTTCAACATTCTTCCACGAGAAGGTCGATACCATCAACGAGACTCTTGCAAGTGAAAGATCTATCATCGATCCAAATTCAGTGCTCAAATCGGACACTTTTCTTCAGGCATGGATTGAAACCGATATCTTCACTAAATTTGCTCCAGTTACCATGGACGATGTGTTTAAGGTAATCATGAGCTCACCTGAAAAGTCATGTAGTCTCGATCCTATACCAACAACACTCTTGAAGTCTGTTGCTGTTGCAGTCACTCCAATCACCTCGATTTCTAATGCATCTTTCCAGTCTGGTATTTCCCCCCAGAAGTACAAGCATGGTTTGGTAACTCCACTTCTTAAGAAGAAAAATCTAGACAAGGAAGTACTCTTTAATTATCGACCTGTCACACAGCTCTCCTTCGTTTCTAAGATACTTGAACGCCTCGCATCTATACAGTTAGTCGAACATCTGTCGAAACATCATCTTCTATCACCGCCCCAGTCTGCTTCTCGCTCCGGCCACTCCACTGAGACCGCTCTTCTTTCTCTCCAGAACGACATACTACTGTCAGCTGGCCGTGGGCGCGGCACAATCGTGGTTCTTTTCGACTTGACCGCCGCGTTTGATACCATCGAGCATGAAGAGCTTAAGGACCTCCTTGACTTGAACTTTGGCATTCGAGACCTCGCTTTGGCTTCTTATCTTGGAATCGAGTCCGATGGCAGAACCGAATCTGTGGTTATTGATAGTGTTACTTCTAAACCAGTGAGAGTTGTGCGCGGAGTCCCTCAATGCTCGGTAGTTGGTCCTGAGCTGTTCATCATGTACGTGAACACGCTTCGCAAGGTGGCTGAACAGTACGGGGTCAGTATTCATCAATTCTCGGATGATACAACCATTTACTTGGAGTTTTGCTTTCCACCCGTTTGCCCTGGTCTATTTGACGCTCTACGAATCCTTTCCAGCTGCGCTGGCGATCTCGTCGACTGGTTGGCCTACAATTGGGTAAAGCTGAATCCTCCTAAGAGCGACTGCCTTTACTGTGCCCCTGCTGAGCTGGGCGACAAAGCTTCCTCTCATCCCATTACGCGTTGGCGAGCATGTTTTACCTCCATCCGATTCAGCTAGAGTCCTCGGTGTGATGCTCTCAAGCGACATGTCCATGGATAGGCAAATCTCTGCCGTCACCAGGGCCGCCAACTTCAACCTACACCGTCATGGCAAGATCAGGAGCCATCTCACCACCGAAGCCATTAAGATTCTGGCTCACGCGCTGGTCATATCACGCATCGACTATGCAAACTCCTTACTCGCTGGTCTGCCCAAGTCCAAGATCAAGCCTCTGCAGTCAGTGCAGGACTCTGCTGCTCGCCTCATCCACCGAGGCTCTTATTCCAGCGAAGAGTCAAGATTCCGTCTTCACTGGCTGCCAGTTACATCCCGCATCCTATTTAAAATTTTACTTCTTGTTTTTGATTGTCTCCAGGGTCTCCAGGGTCACTTACCTGGTCGCTCGCACTAAACCGTCATTTGATCAATTATGCGAAAGTATGGTATACAAATTGAATACATACATACATACATACGTCTGGACCTTCTTCCCTTCATTTCCGCAGTCAAACGAGGTCGCGGAAGGAGCCCGCACAGCCGTACCAGTCGTCGCCCCGGCCCGATTGCCATTGGGAACGAAAATCGTCGTCTTCCCCAAAGCCGATCGTCTTCCAACCAAAGTACTATCAGACCAACCAAAGCACCTGATTGTCTATTTATTTCTTGGTCTAAACCTTAGTAATGTCTTTGTAGACCCCCTAATGCATTTATTTACATGCTTTGGTGTCTCCCAAATAACGAGAAAAGAGACATGATATGACGTGCGATTTATATGCATGCTTCCATACCCAGTCGTGATTTAGTAGAATAACAGTACAGACGTTTTAGTCGTGTAGCTCTCTCGATTCAATACAATAGACGTAACGGTTGTAACGTCATAACAGACTGAATCGATAACTCTTCGGATCCAAGGAATGTACTTGCCTCTTAAATATCCTAAAATATTTCTGTATAATCCTTTTTATACAGGCATTCCTTCTTCATATAATGATCCGAGGACTTTAATCGTAAAGTAAAAATTCGGTAAAAACATGCGGATGAAGAGGATATTTAGTTGATTTTATAGCATAGTATAGTTGCTCTAATTGAAGTCATCATTATTTTGGTGGAATAGCTTCCTTTTTCGTTTTTACTGTATATATTGTAAGAACATGTCATCAATTTTCATTAAAAAAATTATTTAATACTTAGGCTCGTTATTTCAAAACGAAGCCGTTAATTTGGTCGTAAATAATATCAAATTCGTTGTAAATGGTCAATATTTAGTTTATTTATTGGTGGTAGAAAATTAAGAACTACCTTAGGGCCAAGCTGCACTTTGTTTAGCTGCACTTTACTTTATACCCTGCGTTAACAGGTTAATGTGCATGTAAAGTGCAGTTTTAAGCGTGCAGCTACTTAACTGCACTTTTGTTGCGGCACAAATTTGATACTTAACTACACTTTTGCAACTGCACTTTACTTATATCATGCATTGATAAGGTAAAGTGCAGAGTGCAGAAAGCTGCAATTTTATTCAGCTGCACTTTACAAAAATTAACCTGAAAAATTTGAGAAGCCAGCTGCACTTTACTTTTCTGCACTTTACCTAGAATACTTAAAAAAATGTAAAGTGCAGAGTGCAGAACTGCACTATCACATACATTTTAGTGCAGCTGCACTTTACATGAAATACAGCTAAAAATGTAAAGTGCAGCATAGAAAATGCAGCAGAGAAAAACTGCACTTTTCTTCCTGCACTTTACTTCTAGGATGCAAGCAAAAAGGTAAAGTGCAGAGTGCAGAAACTGCACTTTATATGGTCTACGCTGCACTTTACAGAGTTTCTGCACTTTTACTGCACTTTACAGAGATTTCTGCACTATTACCAAAAACTGCACTTTACAGGTCTGCACGCTGCACGCTGCTCGCTGCACTTTACAGACAGCCTATATCTAAACATCTATTTAGTATGAGTAACTCGAGTAACTGATATCCCTAGTGGTGTAAAAGAATTAAGCGTATGGAAAATCAGCAGCATCTAAAAAACCATTAAGGATGCTCTTAAAATATATAACTAAAGTGATTTAAATTTTGCATTGATGAATTTAGAGTATGGCCTAGTAAATTGGTAAATTTGTTGGATTGTAAAAACTAACGTTGATATGATCGCATTTATTGTTTTATGGTAATGTAAAAATTTAAACATCCCTCCTTGATTTTATTTAATTTTGTGCTAAAAAAGCTTGCAACTTAATTCACAACAATACGGTTATTCAATGAATTCGGTACTTGCGTAATAATATTGTTTTTAAAGCCTTGGATGAATATTTTCAAGTATCGACTTTTAAACTACGAAACCATTCCTTTCTCTTAAAAAAGTCACTTAAAATTCAAAAAAAGCCATTTAAAATTCTAGTATGTATGTATGTATGTATATTAAAATTTATATCCCGCAAATTCACTATGTTCAAATGACGGACTAAAAGAAATAAGGGCTCCAGGTCAGTGGCGTACAGTAAAAGATGGATAAGATAAAGTAAAAAAATGAGTCTTGAGCAGCATCTTGAACTCTCGGCGATCTGTTGTGGTGCGGATGGCTGGTGGTAAAGTGTTCCAGGATTGCGGAGCGTAGTTAGTGAACGCTCTCTTCTGGTAGGCTGGCTTTGGTGGGATGCTTCTCTTCTTCCTCTTCTCTTTCCTTCTTGACGACACCACTCCTAGGCTTCTGGCCGTCCGGCGAATTCCGGAGTGACCAGGTACATGGAGATGTATGCAATGCTGAAGGTAAACTGGTGCAGTACCCTGCAAGCAATCAAAGACAAGAAGAAGAGTTTTGAAGCGAATCCGATAGTAGATGGGAAGCCAGTGAAGCCGGAACTTGGATTCTTCTGTCGAAAAGGATCCTCGGTAGATTAGACGAGCCGCTGAATCCTGGATAGACTGAAGAGGTCGCAATTTCTTCTTAGGTAGCTCGGCTAACAGAGAGTTGGCGTAGTCGAGGTGAGATATGACGAGAGAGTGGACCAGGATTTTCGTAGCTTCCGTTGTGAGGCAGCTCCTAATCTTCCCGATACGATAAAGGTTGAAGTTGGCAGCTTTAGAGATGGCTGCTATTTGGCGATCCATTGATAGATTTGAACTTAAAACGACACCCAAAACTTTAGCAGAAGTTGATGGCAGAAGAGGCTCACCACCAACACGTAGAGGTATGAGTGGAAGCCGATCGGCGAGCTCAGCTGGAACAAAGTAGAGGCACTCGCTTTTAGATGGGTTTAGCTTAACCAAGTTGAAGGTAAACCAGTTGATGAGGTCGCCAGCACAATTTGAAAGAATCCTGAGAGCGTCGAACTGATCAGGAACGTCCGGTGGAAAAGTAAATTCCAGATAGATAGTCGTATCGTCGGAGTATTGCTTGATGCTGATGCCATAGGGCTCCACCACCTTACGGAGGGCGTTGACGTAGATAGTGTAAAATTTTGGCCCTAAAACGGAGCCCTGTGGGACACCAAACTCAAGATCCACTGGCTCAGACTCATCGCCGTCAATGACGACTGACTGTGTCCTACGGTGTAAGTAGGAGGCAAACCAGGCGAGCGCAGTACCAGAGATGCCGCAATCGGAAGAAAGTCGCTCCAGGAGAAGATGGTGGTCAATGGTGTCGAAAGCGGCGCTAAGATCCAGGAGAAGAACAATACAGCCGTGCCCACGGCCGGCAGCCAAAAGTAGATCGTTCCAAAGTGAAAGAAGAGCAGTCTCAGTGGAGTGATGAGCACGGTAGGCAGATTGTGATGGCGATAGAAGGTTGTGAGCTGAAAGATGTTGATCTAGCTGGTTCGAGACGATACGCTCCAGTACCTTGGAGACAAAAGATAGATTTGTGATGGGTCGGTAGTTGGATAGATCCTCCTTGTCCAGACCCGGCTTCTTCAGAAGTGGTGTTACAAGCCCGTGCTTGAAAATGCTTGGAAAAACACCGGATTGCATAGACAGATTAACAATGGAGGTTATGGAAGGAGCTAGGAGCCGAGCGACCTTCCTTAAAATGCTTGTCGGGATGGGATCAAGAGAACATGACTTGGTGGGCGACGCAGAGATGATACTGTAGTACAACTATTACTGTAGAATGGAACAATACACTTTAAATTTTCTTTATTTTGACATCTTGTGTCATATTCAATGTTGAAAAACAAATCACTTTGATTGTGGATGTTTTCTCGAACCAGGTGGGAAATTATTAAATAAAATCAACGCTTCATAGTTTAAAAATTAACCGGAAGGAGAACAGTTTACTTTCATTCTTATCGTCTTCAACTAACACTCACTCACTTGCTCGCGAGGCACTTTCAGGTCGAGGAAATGATAAGTTAGAGGGAAAGTTCTAAGAACTATTCATTGTCATGTACTGTATTGCACTGCACTGCAGTACGTACTGTATTGCACTGCACTGCAGTACAGTCAAGTGTAGTGACTATAGTGATTTGTGGTGTACTGCAGTTTTGTGCACTGCACTGAAAGGTATGTACTAGAAAACCCAATTAGAGAAGTTCTCAGAACCTTCCTAAGCAATTCTTATAACATGTTTCATATTTACTCATGTACATATATCCTTGGCCCTGGAAAAGTATAATACTACTACCCAATTAGAGAAGTTCTCAGAATCTTCCTAAGCAATTCTTATAACATGTTTCATATTTACTCGTGTACATATATCCTTGGCCCTTATAAACTTTTCCTCCATAAAAAAAATCGTCAAAGCAATTTTCATTTGCTCGTGAGTGTACCTCACTTGCTCGCTAGTGTACCTCATCGTGTATAATGCCAATCAATTTCTAGAATTTACTCTCAATTGTCATTTTGCTCTCTACCTAGCGCCAAACTTAATGACACCTTGATTTCTTACATGGAAGCGGTTCAAAGATCAGTTCAATAGCATTCAGGTCGAGGAAATGATAAGTTAGAGGGAAAGTTCTAAGAACTATTCATTGTCATGTACTGTATTGCACTGCACTGCAGCACAGTCAAGTGTAGTGACTATGGTGATGTGTGGTGTACTGCAGTTTTGTGCACTGCACTGAAAGGTATGTACTAGAAACCCAATTAGAGAACTTCCCAGAACCTTCCTAAGCAATTCTTATAACATGTTTCATATGTTACTTATTTACTAGGTATGTACTAGAAACCCAATTAGAGAAGTTCCCAGAACCTTCCTAAGCAATTCTTATAACATGTTTCATATTTACTCGTGTACGTACATCCTTGGCCCTTATAAACTTTTCCTCCATAAAAAAAATCGTCAAAGCAATTTTCATTTGCTCATGAGTGTACCTCACTTGCTCGCTAGTGTACCTCATCGTGTATAATGCCAATCAATTTCTAGAATTTACTCTCAATTGTCATTTTGCTTTCTACTTAGCGCCAAACTTAATGACACCTTGATTTCTTATATCGAAGCGGTTCAAAGATAAGTTCAATAGCATTCAGGTCGAGGAAATGATAAGTTAGAGGGAAAGTTCTAAGAACTATTCATTGTCGTGTACTGTATTGCACTGCACTGCAGTACAGTCAAGTGTAGTAACTATGGTGATGTGTGGTGTACTGCAGTTTTGTGCACTGCACTGAAAGGTATGTACTAGAAACCCAATTAGAGAAGTTCCCAGAACCTTCCTAAGCAATTCTTATAACATGTTTCATATTTACTCGTGTACGTATATCCTTGGCCCTTATAAACTTTTCCTCCATAAAAAAAATCGTCAAAGCAATTTTCATTTGCTCATGAGTGTACCTCACTTGCTCGCTAGTGTACCTCATCGTGTATAATGCCAATCAATTTCTAGAATTTACTCTCAATTGTCATTTTGCTTTCTACTTAGCGCCAAACTTAATGACACCTTGATTTCTTATATCGAAGCGGTTCAAAGATAAGTTCAATAGCATTCAGGTCGAGGAAATGATAAGTTACAGGGAAAGTTCTAAGAACTATTCATTGTCGTGTACTGTATTGCACTGCACTGCAGTACAGTCAAGTGTAGTAACTATGGTGATGTGTGGTGTACTGCAGTTTTGTGCACTGCACTGAAAGGTATGTACTAGAAACCCAATTAGAGAAGTTCCCAGAACCTTCCTAAGCAATTCTTATAACATGTTTCATATTTACTCATGTACATATATGCTTGGCCCTGGAAAGGTATAATACTACTACCCAATTAGAGAAGTTCTCAGAATCTTCCTAAGCAATTCTTATAACATGTTTCATATTTACTCGTGTACATATATCCTTGGCCCTTATAAACTTTTCCTCCATAAAAAAAATCGTCAAAGCAATTTTCATTTGCTCGTGAGTGTACCTCACTTGCTCGCTAGTGTACCTCATCGTGTATAATGCCAATCAATTTCTAGAATTTACTCTCAATTGTCGTTTTGCTCTCTACCTAGCGCCAAACTTAATGACACCTTGATTTCTTATATCGAAGCGGTTCAAAGATCGGTTCAATAGCATTCAGGTCGAGGAAATGATAAGTTAGAGGAAAAGTTCTAAGAACTATTCATTGTCATGTACTGTATTGCACTGCACTGCAGTACAGTCAAATGTAGTAACTATAGTGATGTGTGGTGTACTGCAGTTTTGCGCACTATACTGAAAGATATGTACTAGAAACCCAATTAGAGAAGTTTCCAGAACCTTCCTAAGCAATTCTTATAACATGTTTCATATTTACTCGTGTACAAATATCCTTGGCCCTTATAAACTTTTCCTCCATAAAAAAAATCGTCAAAGCAATTTTCATTTGCTCGTGAGTGTACCTCAGTTGCTCGCTAGTGTACCTCATCGTGTAAAATGCCAATCAATTTCTAGAATTTACTCTCAATTGTCATTTTGCTTTCTACTTAGCGCCAAACTTAATGACGCCTTGATTTCTTATATCGAAGCGGTTCAAAGATCAGTTCAATAGCATTCAGGTCGAGGAAATGATAAGTTACAGGGAAAGTTCTAAGAACTATTCATTGTCATGTACTGTATTGCACTGCAGTACAGTCAAGTGTAGTAACTATAGTGATGTGTGGTGTACTGCAGTTTTGTGCACTGCACTGAAAGGTATGTACTAGAAACCCAATTAGAGAAGTTCTCAGAAACTTCCTAAGCAATTCTTATAACATGTTTCATATTTACTCATGTACATATATCCTTGGCCCTGGAAAAGTATAATACTACTACCCAATTAGAGAAGTTCTCAGAATCTTCCTAAGCAATTCTTATAACATGTTTCATATTTACTCGTGTACATATATCCTTGGCCCTTATAAACTTTTCCTCCATAAAAAAAATCGTCAAAGCAATTTTCATTTGCTCGTGAGTGTACCTCACTTGCTCGCTAGTGTACCTCATCGTGTATAATGCCAATCAATTTCTAGAATTTACTCTCAATTGTCGTTTTGCTCTCTACCTAGCGCCAAACTTAATGACACCTTGATTTCTTATATCGAAGCCGTTCAAAGATCAGTTCAATAGCATTCAGGTCGAGGAAATGATAAGTTAGAGGGAAAGTTCTAAGAACTATTCATTGTCATGTACTGTATTGCACTGCATTTCAGTACAGTCAAGTGTAGTAACTATAGTGATGTGTGGTGTACTGCAGTTTTGTGCACTGCACTGAAAGTTATGTACTAGAAACCCAATTAGAGAACTTCCCAGAACCTTCCTAAGCAATTCTTATAACATGTTTCATATTTACGTATATCCTTGGCCCTTATAAACTTTTCCTCCATAAAAAAAATCGTCAAAGCAATTTTCATTTGCTCGTGAGTGTACCTCACTTGCTCGCTAGTGTACCTCATCGTGTATAATGCCAATCAATTTCTAGAATTTACTCTCAATTGTCATTTTGCTTTCTACTTAGCGCCAAACTTAATGACGCCTTGATTTCTTATATCGAAGCGGTTCAAAGATCAGTTCAATAGCATTCAGGTCGAGGAAATGATAAGTTAGAGGGAAAGTTCTAAGAACTATTCATTGTCATGTACTGTATTGCACTGCAGTACAGTCAAGTGTAGTAACTATAGTGATGTGTGGTGTACTGCAGTTTTGTGCACTGCACTGAAAGGTATGTACTAGAAACCCAATTAGAGAAGTTCTCAGAAACTTCCTAAGCAATTCTTATAACATGTTTCATATTTACTCATGTACATATATCCTTGGCCCTGGAAAAGTATAATACTACTACCCAATTAGAGAAGTTCTCAGAATCTTCCTAAGCAATTCTTATAACATGTTTCATATTTACTCGTGTACATATATCCTTGGCCCTTATAAACTTTTCCTCCATAAAAAAAATCGTCAAAGCAATTTTCATTTGCTCGTGAGTGTACCTCACTTGCTCGCTAGTGTACCTCATCGTGTATAATGCCAATCAATATCTAGAATTTACTCTCAATTGTCGTTTTGCTCTCTACCTAGCGCCAAACCTAATGACACCTTGATTTCTTATATCAAAGCGGTTCAAAGATCAGTTCAATAGCATTCAGGTCGAGGAAATGATAAGTTAGAGGAAAAGTTCTAAGAACTATTCATTGTCATGTACTGTATTGCACTGCACTGCAGTACAGTCAAATGTAATAACTATAGTGATGTGTGGTGTACTGCAGTTTTGCGCACTATACTGAAAGATATGTACTAGAAACCCAATTAGAGAAGTTTCCAGAACCTTCCTAAGCAATTCTTATAACATGTTTCATATTTACTCGTGTACATATATCCTTGGCCCTTATAAACTTTTCCTCCATAAAAAAAATCGTCAAAGCAATTTTCATTTGCTCGTGAGTGTACCTCACTTGCTCGCTAGTGTACCTCATCGTGTATAATGCCAATCAATTTCTAGAATTTACTCTCAATTGTCATTTTGCTCTCTACCTAGCGCCAAACTTAATGACACCTTGATTTCTTATATGGAAGCGGTTCAAAGATCAGTTCAATAGCATTCAGGTCGAGGAAATGATAAGTTAGAGGGAAAGTTCTAAGAACTATTCATTGTCATGTACTGTATTGCACTTCACTGCAGTACAGTCAAGTGTAGTAACAATGGTGATGTGTGGTGTACTGCAGTTTTGTGCACTGCACTGAAAGTTATGTACTAGAAACCCAATTAGAGAAGTTCCCAGAACCTTCCTAAGCAATTCTTATAACATGTTTCATATTTACTCGTGTACGTATATCCTTGGCCCTTATAAACTTTTCCTCCATAAAAAAAATCGTCAAAGCAATTTTCATTTGCTCATGAGTGTACCTCACTTGCTCGCTAGTGTACCTCATCGTGTATAATGCCAATCAATTTCTAGAATTTACTCTCAATTGTCATTTTGCTTTCTACTTAGCGCCAAACTTAATGACACCTTGATTTCTTATATCGAAGCGGTTCAAAGATAAGTTCAATAGCATTCAGGTCGAGGAAATGATAAGTTACAGGGAAAGTTCTAAGAACTATTCATTGTCGTGTACTGTATTGCACTGCACTGCAGTACAGTCAAGTGTAGTAACTATGGTGATGTGTGGTGTACTGCAGTTTTGTGCACTGCACTGAAAGGTATGTACTAGAAACCCAATTAGAGAAGTTCCCAGAACCTTCCTAAGCAATTCTTATAACATGTTTCATATTTACTCATGTACATATATGCTTGGCCCTGGAAAGGTATAATACTACTACCCAATTAGAGAAGTTCTCAGAATCTTCCTAAGCAATTCTTATAACATGTTTCATATTTACTCGTGTACATATATCCTTGGCCCTTATAAACTTTTCCTCCATAAAAAAAATCGTCAAAGCAATTTTCATTTGCTCGTGAGTGTACCTCACTTGCTCGCTAGTGTACCTCATCGTGTATAATGCCAATCAATTTCTAGAATTTACTCTCAATTGTCGTTTTGCTCTCTACCTAGCGCCAAACTTAATGACACCTTGATTTCTTATATCGAAGCGGTTCAAAGATCGGTTCAATAGCATTCAGGTCGAGGAAATGATAAGTTAGAGGAAAAGTTCTAAGAACTATTCATTGTCATGTACTGTATTGCACTGCACTGCAGTACAGTCAAATGTAGTAACTATAGTGATGTGTGGTGTACTGCAGTTTTGCGCACTATACTGAAAGATATGTACTAGAAACCCAATTAGAGAAGTTTCCAGAACCTTCCTAAGCAATTCTTATAACATGTTTCATATTTACTCGTGTACAAATATCCTTGGCCCTTATAAACTTTTCCTCCATAAAAAAAATCGTCAAAGCAATTTTCATTTGCTCGTGAGTGTACCTCACTTGCTCGCTAGTGTACCTCATCGTGTATAATGCCAATCAATTTCTAGAATTTACTCTCAATTGTCATTTTGCTTTCTACTTAGCGCCAAACTTAATGACGCCTTGATTTCTTATATCGAAGCGGTTCAAAGATCAGTTCAATAGCATTCAGGTCGAGGAAATGATAAGTTAGAGGGAAAGTTCTAAGAACTATTCATTGTCATGTACTGTATTGCACTGCAGTACAGTCAAGTGTAATAACTATAGTGATGTGTGGTGTACTGCAGTTTTGTGCACTGCACTGAAAGGTATGTACTAGAAACCCAATTAGAGAAGTTCTCAGAAACTTCCTAAGCAATTCTTATAACATGTTTCATATTTACTCGTGTACATATATCCTTGGCCCTTATAAACTTTTCCTCCATAAAAAAAAATCGTCAAAGCAATTTTCATTTGCTCGTGAGTGTACCTCACTTGCTCGCTAGTGTACCTCATCGTGTATAATGTCAATCAATTTCTAGAATTTACTCTCAATTGTCATTTTGCTCTCTACCTAGCGCCAAACTTAATGACACCTTGATTTCTTACATGGAAGCGGTTCAAAGATCAGTTCAATAGCATTCAGGTCGAGGAAATGATAAGTTAGAGGGAAAGTTCTAAGAACTATTCATTGTCATGTACTGTATTGCACTTCACTGCAGTACAGTCAAGTGTAGTAACAATGGTGATGTGTGGTGTACTGCAGTTTTGTGCACTGCACTGAAAGTTATGTACTAGAAACCCAATTAGAGAAGTTCCCAGAACCTTCCTAAGCAATTCTTATAACATGTTTCATATTTACTCGTGTACGTATATCCTTGGCCCTTATAAACTTTTCCTCCATAAAAAAAATCGTCAAAGCAATTTTCATTTGCTCATGAGTGTACCTCACTTGCTCGCTAGTGTACCTCATCGTGTATAATGCCAATCAATTTCTAGAATTTACTCTCAATTGTCATTTTGCTTTCTACTTAGCGCCAAACTTAATGACACCTTGATTTCTTATATCGAAGCGGTTCAAAGATAAGTTCAATAGCATTCAGGTCGAGGAAATGATAAGTTACAGGGAAAGTTCTAAGAACTATTCATTGTCGTGTACTGTATTGCACTGCACTGCAGTACAGTCAAGTGTAGTAACTATGGTGATGTGTGGTGTACTGCAGTTTTGTGCACTGCACTGAAAGGTATGTACTAGAAACCCAATTAGAGAAGTTCCCAGAACCTTCCTAAGCAATTCTTATAACATGTTTCATATTTACTCATGTACATATATGCTTGGCCCTGGAAAGGTATAATACTACTACCCAATTAGAGAAGTTCTCAGAATCTTCCTAAGCAATTCTTATAACATGTTTCATATTTACTCGTGTACATATATCCTTGGCCCTTATAAACTTTTCCTCCATAAAAAAAATCGTCAAAGCAATTTTCATTTGCTCGTGAGTGTACCTCACTTGCTCGCTAGTGTACCTCATCGTGTATAATGCCAATCAATTTCTAGAATTTACTCTCAATTGTCGTTTTGCTCTCTACCTAGCGCCAAACTTAATGACACCTTGATTTCTTATATCGAAGCGGTTCAAAGATCGGTTCAATAGCATTCAGGTCGAGGAAATGATAAGTTAGAGGAAAAGTTCTAAGAACTATTCATTGTCATGTACTGTATTGCACTGCACTGCAGTACAGTCAAATGTAGTAACTATAGTGATGTGTGGTGTACTGCAGTTTTGCGCACTATACTGAAAGATATGTACTAGAAACCCAATTAGAGAAGTTTCCAGAACCTTCCTAAGCAATTCTTATAACATGTTTCATATTTACTCGTGTACAAATATCCTTGGCCCTTATAAACTTTTCCTCCATAAAAAAAATCGTCAAAGCAATTTTCATTTGCTCGTGAGTGTACCTCACTTGCTCGCTAGTGTACCTCATCGTGTATAATGCCAATCAATTTCTAGAATTTACTCTCAATTGTCATTTTGCTTTCTACTTAGCGCCAAACTTAATGACGCCTTGATTTCTTATATCGAAGCGGTTCAAAGATCAGTTCAATAGCATTCAGGTCGAGGAAATGATAAGTTAGAGGGAAAGTTCTAAGAACTATTCATTGTCATGTACTGTATTGCACTGCAGTACAGTCAAGTGTAATAACTATAGTGATGTGTGGTGTACTGCAGTTTTGTGCACTGCACTGAAAGGTATGTACTAGAAACCCAATTAGAGAAGTTCTCAGAAACTTCCTAAGCAATTCTTATAACATGTTTCATATTTACTCGTGTACATATATCCTTGGCCCTTATAAACTTTTCCTCCATAAAAAAAAATCGTCAAAGCAATTTTCATTTGCTCGTGAGTGTACCTCACTTGCTCGCTAGTGTACCTCATCGTGTATAATGTCAATCAATTTCTAGAATTTACTCTCAATTGTCATTTTGCTCTCTACCTAGCGCCAAACTTAATGACACCTTGATTTCTTACATGGAAGCGGTTCAAAGATCAGTTCAATAGCATTCAGGTCGAGGAAATGATAAGTTAGAGGGAAAGATCTAAGAACTATTCATTGTCATGTACTGTATTGCACTGCACTGCAGCACAGTCAAGTGTAGTGACTATGGTGATGTGTGGTGTACTGCAGTTTTGTGCACTGCACTGAAAGGTATGTACTAGAAACCCAATTAGAGAACTTCCCAGAACCTTCCTAAGCAATTCTTATAACATGTTTCATATTTACTCGTGTACGTATATCCTTGGCCCTTATAAACTTTTCCTCCATAAAAAAAATCGTCAAAGCAATTTTCATTTGCTCATGAGTGTACCTCACTTGCTCGCTAGTGTACCTCATCGTGTATAATGCCAATCAATTTCTAGAATTTACTCTCAATTGTCATTTTGCTTTCTACTTAGCGCCAAACTTAATGACACCTTGATTTCTTATATCGAAGCGGTTCAAAGATAAGTTCAATAGCATTCAGGTCGAGGAAATGATAAGTTACAGGGAAAGTTCTAAGAACTATTCATTGTCGTGTACTGTATTGCACTGCACTGCAGTACAGTCAAGTGTAGTAACTATGGTGATGTGTGGTGTACTGCAGTTTTGTGCACTGCACTGAAAGGTATGTACTAGAAACCCAATTAGAGAAGTTCCCAGAACCTTCCTAAGCAATTCTTATAACATGTTTCATATTTACTCATGTACATATATGCTTGGCCCTGGAAAGGTATAATACTACTACCCAATTAGAGAAGTTCTCAGAATCTTCCTAAGCAATTCTTATAACATGTTTCATATTTACTCGTGTACATATATCCTTGGCCCTTATAAACTTTTCCTCCATAAAAAAAATCGTCAAAGCAATTTTCATTTGCTCGTGAGTGTACCTCACTTGCTCGCTAGTGTACCTCATCGTGTATAATGCCAATCAATTTCTAGAATTTACTCTCAATTGTCGTTTTGCTCTCTACCTAGCGCCAAACTTAATGACACCTTGATTTCTTATATCGAAGCGGTTCAAAGATCGGTTCAATAGCATTCAGGTCGAGGAAATGATAAGTTAGAGGAAAAGTTCTAAGAACTATTCATTGTCATGTACTGTATTGCACTGCACTGCAGTACAGTCAAATGTAGTAACTATAGTGATGTGTGGTGTACTGCAGTTTTGCGCACTATACTGAAAGATATGTACTAGAAACCCAATTAGAGAAGTTTCCAGAACCTTCCTAAGCAATTCTTATAACATGTTTCATATTTACTCGTGTACATATATCCTTGGCCCTTATAAACTTTTCCTCCATAAAAAAAATCGTCAAAGCAATTTTCATTTGCTCGTGAGTGTACCTCACTTGCTCGCTAGTGTACCTCATCGTGTATAATGCCAATCAATTTCTAGAATTTACTCTCAATTGTCATTTTGCTTTCTACCTAGTGCCAAACTTAATGACACCTTGATTTCTTATATCGAAGCGGTTCAAAGATCAGTTCAATAGCATTCAGGTCGAGGAAATGACAAGTTAGAGGGAAAGTTCTAAGAACTATTCATTGTCATGTACTGTATTGCACTGCAGTACAGTCAAGTGTAGTAACTATAGTGATGTGTGGTGTACTGCAGTTTTGTGCACTGCACTGAAAGTTATGTACTAGAAACCCAATTAGAGAACTTCCCAGAACCTTCCTAAGAAATTCTTATAACATGTTTCATATTTACGTATATCCTTGGCCCTTATAAACTTTTCCTCCATAAAAAAATCGTCAAAGCAATTTTCATTTGCTCATGAGTGTACCTCACTTGCTCGCTAGTGTACCTCATCGTGTATAATGCCAATCAATTTCTAGAATTTACTCTCAATTGTCATTTTGCTTTCTACTTAGCGCCAAACTTAATGACACCTTGATTTCTTATATCGAAGCGGTTCAAAGATAAGTTCAATAGCATTCAGGTCGAGGAAATTATAAGTTACAGGGAAAGTTCTAAGAACTATTCATTGTCGTGTACTGTATTGCACTGCACTGCAGTACAGTCAAGTGTAGTAACTATGGTGATGTGTGGTGTACTGCAGTTTTGTGCACTGCACTGAAAGGTATGTACTAGAAACCCAATTAGAGAAGTTCCCAGAACCTTCCTAAGCAATTCTTATAACATGTTTCATATTTACTCATGTACATATATGCTTGGCCCTGGAAAGGTATAATACTACTACCCAATTAGAGAAGTTCTCAGAATCTTCCTAAGCAATTCTTATAACATGTTTCATATTTACTCGTGTACATATATCCTTGGCCCTTATAAACTTTTCCTCCATAAAAAAAATCGTCAAAGCAATTTTCATTTGCTCGTGAGTGTACCTCACTTGCTCGCTAGTGTACCTCATCGTGTATAATGCCAATCAATTTCTAGAATTTACTCTCAATTGTCGTTTTGCTCTCTACCTAGCGCCAAACTTAATGACACCTTGATTTCTTATATCGAAGCGGTTCAAAGATCGGTTCAATATTATTCAGGTCGAGGAAATGATAAGTTAGAGGAAAAGTTCTAAGAACTATTCATTGTCATGTACTGTATTGCACTGCACTGCAGTACAGTCAAATGTAGTAACTATAGTGATGTGTGGTGTACTGCAGTTTTGCGCACTATACTGAAAGATATGTACTAGAAACCCAATTAGAGAAGTTTCCAGAACCTTCCTAAGCAATTCTTATAACATGTTTCATATTTACTCGTGTACAAATATCCTTGGCCCTTATAAACTTTTCCTCCATAAAAAAAATCGTCAAAGCAATTTTCATTTGCTCGTGAGTGTACCTCACTTGCTCGCTAGTGTACCTCATCGTGTATAATGCCAATCAATTTCTAGAATTTACTCTCAATTGTCATTTTGCTTTCTACTTAGCGCCAAACTTAATGACGCCTTGATTTCTTATATCGAAGCGGTTCAAAGATCAGTTCAATAGCATTCAGGTCGAGGAAATGATAAGTTAGAGGGAAAGTTCTAAGAACTATTCATTGTCATGTACTGTATTGCACTGCAGTACAGTCAAGTGTAATAACTATAGTGATGTGTGGTGTACTGCAGTTTTGTGCACTGCACTGAAAGGTATGTACTAGAAACCCAATTAGAGAAGTTCTCAGAAACTTCCTAAGCAATTCTTATAACATGTTTCATATTTACTCGTGTACATATATCCTTGGCCCTTATAAACTTTTCCTCCATAAAAAAAAATCGTCAAAGCAATTTTCATTTGCTCGTGAGTGTACCTCACTTGCTCGCTAGTGTACCTCATCGTGTATAATGTCAATCAATTTCTAGAATTTACTCTCAATTGTCATTTTGCTCTCTACCTAGCGCCAAACTTAATGACACCTTGATTTCTTACATGGAAGCGGTTCAAAGATCAGTTCAATAGCATTCAGGTCGAGGAAATGATAAGTTAGAGGGAAAGATCTAAGAACTATTCATTGTCATGTACTGTATTGCACTGCACTGCAGCACAGTCAAGTGTAGTGACTATGGTGATGTGTGGTGTACTGCAGTTTTGTGCACTGCACTGAAAGGTATGTACTAGAAACCCAATTAGAGAACTTCCCAGAACCTTCCTAAGCAATTCTTATAACATGTTTCATATTTACTCGTGTACGTATATCCTTGGCCCTTATAAACTTTTCCTCCATAAAAAAAATCGTCAAAGCAATTTTCATTTGCTCATGAGTGTACCTCACTTGCTCGCTAGTGTACCTCATCGTGTATAATGCCAATCAATTTCTAGAATTTACTCTCAATTGTCATTTTGCTTTCTACTTAGCGCCAAACTTAATGACACCTTGATTTCTTATATCGAAGCGGTTCAAAGATAAGTTCAATAGCATTCAGGTCGAGGAAATGATAAGTTACAGGGAAAGTTCTAAGAACTATTCATTGTCGTGTACTGTATTGCACTGCACTGCAGTACAGTCAAGTGTAGTAACTATGGTGATGTGTGGTGTACTGCAGTTTTGTGCACTGCACTGAAAGGTATGTACTAGAAACCCAATTAGAGAAGTTCCCAGAACCTTCCTAAGCAATTCTTATAACATGTTTCATATTTACTCATGTACATATATGCTTGGCCCTGGAAAGGTATAATACTACTACCCAATTAGAGAAGTTCTCAGAATCTTCCTAAGCAATTCTTATAACATGTTTCATATTTACTCGTGTACATATATCCTTGGCCCTTATAAACTTTTCCTCCATAAAAAAAATCGTCAAAGCAATTTTCATTTGCTCGTGAGTGTACCTCACTTGCTCGCTAGTGTACCTCATCGTGTATAATGCCAATCAATTTCTAGAATTTACTCTCAATTGTCGTTTTGCTCTCTACCTAGCGCCAAACTTAATGACACCTTGATTTCTTATATCGAAGCGGTTCAAAGATCGGTTCAATAGCATTCAGGTCGAGGAAATGATAAGTTAGAGGAAAAGTTCTAAGAACTATTCATTGTCATGTACTGTATTGCACTGCACTGCAGTACAGTCAAATGTAGTAACTATAGTGATGTGTGGTGTACTGCAGTTTTGCGCACTATACTGAAAGATATGTACTAGAAACCCAATTAGAGAAGTTTCCAGAACCTTCCTAAGCAATTCTTATAACATGTTTCATATTTACTCGTGTACATATATCCTTGGCCCTTATAAACTTTTCCTCCATAAAAAAAATCGTCAAAGCAATTTTCATTTGCTCGTGAGTGTACCTCACTTGCTCGCTAGTGTACCTCATCGTGTATAATGCCAATCAATTTCTAGAATTTACTCTCAATTGTCATTTTGCTTTCTACCTAGTGCCAAACTTAATGACACCTTGATTTCTTATATCGAAGCGGTTCAAAGATCAGTTCAATAGCATTCAGGTCGAGGAAATGACAAGTTAGAGGGAAAGTTCTAAGAACTATTCATTGTCATGTACTGTATTGCACTGCAGTACAGTCAAGTGTAGTAACTATAGTGATGTGTGGTGTACTGCAGTTTTGTGCACTGCACTGAAAGTTATGTACTAGAAACCCAATTAGAGAACTTCCCAGAACCTTCCTAAGAAATTCTTATAACATGTTTCATATTTACGTATATCCTTGGCCCTTATAAACTTTTCCTCCATAAAAAAATCGTCAAAGCAATTTTCATTTGCTCATGAGTGTACCTCACTTGCTCGCTAGTGTACCTCATCGTGTATAATGCCAATCAATTTCTAGAATTTACTCTCAATTGTCATTTTGCTTTCTACTTAGCGCCAAACTTAATGACACCTTGATTTCTTATATCGAAGCGGTTCAAAGATAAGTTCAATAGCATTCAGGTCGAGGAAATTATAAGTTACAGGGAAAGTTCTAAGAACTATTCATTGTCGTGTACTGTATTGCACTGCACTGCAGTACAGTCAAGTGTAGTAACTATGGTGATGTGTGGTGTACTGCAGTTTTGTGCACTGCACTGAAAGGTATGTACTAGAAACCCAATTAGAGAAGTTCCCAGAACCTTCCTAAGCAATTCTTATAACATGTTTCATATTTACTCATGTACATATATGCTTGGCCCTGGAAAGGTATAATACTACTACCCAATTAGAGAAGTTCTCAGAATCTTCCTAAGCAATTCTTATAACATGTTTCATATTTACTCGTGTACATATATCCTTGGCCCTTATAAACTTTTCCTCCATAAAAAAAATCGTCAAAGCAATTTTCATTTGCTCGTGAGTGTACCTCACTTGCTCGCTAGTGTACCTCATCGTGTATAATGCCAATCAATTTCTAGAATTTACTCTCAATTGTCGTTTTGCTCTCTACCTAGCGCCAAACTTAATGACACCTTGATTTCTTATATCGAAGCGGTTCAAAGATCGGTTCAATAGCATTCAGGTCGAGGAAATGATAAGTTAGAGGAAAAGTTCTAAGAACTATTCATTGTCATGTACTGTATTGCACTGCACTGCAGTACAGTCAAATGTAGTAACTATAGTGATGTGTGGTGTACTGCAGTTTTGCGCACTATACTGAAAGATATGTACTAGAAACCCAATTAGAGAAGTTTCCAGAACCTTCCTAAGCAATTCTTATAACATGTTTCATATTTACTCGTGTACATATATCCTTGGCCCTTATAAACTTTTCCTCCATAAAAAAAATCGTCAAAGCAATTTTCATTTGCTCGTGAGTGTACCTCACTTGCTCGCTAGTGTACCTCATCGTGTATAATGCCAATCAATTTCTAGAATTTACTCTCAATTGTCATTTTGCTTTCTACCTAGTGCCAAACTTAATGACACCTTGATTACTTATATCGAAGCGGTTCAAAGATCAGTTCAATAGCATTCAGGTCGAGGAAATGACAAGTTAGAGGGAAAGTTCTAAGAACTATTCATTGTCATGTACTGTATTGCACTGCAGTACAGTCAAGTGTAGTAACTATAGTGATGTGTGGTGTACTGCAGTTTTGTGCACTGCACTGAAAGTTATGTACTAGAAACCCAATTAGAGAACTTCCCAGAACCTTCCTAAGAAATTCTTATAACATGTTTCATATTTACGTATATCCTTGGCCCTTATAAACTTTTCCTCCATAAAAAAAATCGTCAAAGCAATTTTCATTTGCTCGTGAGTGTACCTCACTTGCTCGCTAGTGTACCTCATCGTGCATAATGCCAATCAATTTCTAGAATTTACTCTCAATTGTCATTTTGCTTTCTACTTAGCGCCAAACTTAATGACGCCTTGATTTCTTATATCGAAGCGGTTCAAAGATCAGTTCAATAGCATTCAGGTCGAGGAAATGATAAGTTAGAGGGAAAGTTCTAAGAACTATTCATTGTCATGTACTGTATTGCACTGCAGTACAGTCAAGTGTAGTAACTATAGTGATGTGTGGTGTACTGCAGTTTTGTGCACTGCACTGAAAGGTATGTACTAGAAACCCAATTAGAGAAGTTCTCAGAATCTTCCTAAGCAATTCTTATAACATGTTTCATATTTACTCGTGTACATATATCCTTGGCCCTTATAAACTTTTCCTCCATAAAAAAAATCGTCAAAGCAATTTTCATTTGCTCGTGAGTGTACCTCACTTGCTCGCTAGTGTACCTCATCGTGTATAATGCCAATCAATTTCTAGAATTTACTCTCAATTGTCGTTTTGCTCTCTACCTAGCGCCAAACTTAATGACACCTTGATTTCTTATATCGAAGCGGTTCAAAGATCGGTTCAATAGCATTCAGGTCGAGGAAATGATAAGTTAGAGGAAAAGTTCTAAGAACTATTCATTGTCATGTACTGTATTGCACTGCACTGCAGTACAGTCAAATGTAGTAACTATAGTGATGTGTGGTGTACTGCAGTTTTGCGCACTATACTGAAAGATATGTACTAGAAACCCAATTAGAGAAGTTTCCAGAACCTTCCTAAGCAATTCTTATAACATGTTTCATATTTACTCGTGTACATATATCCTTGGCCCTTATAAACTTTTCCTCCATAAAAAAAATCGTCAAAGCAATTTTCATTTGCTCGTGAGTGTACCTCACTTGCTCGCTAGTGTACCTCATCGTGTATAATGCCAATCAATTTCTAGAATTTACTCTCAATTGTCATTTTGCTTTCTACTTAGCGCCAAACTTAATGACGCCTTGATTTCTTATATCGAAGCGGTTCAAAGATCAGTTCAATAGCATTCAGGTCGAGGAAATGATAAGTTAGAGGGAAAGTTCTAAGAACTATTCATTGTCATGTACTGTATTGCACTGCAGTACAGTCAAGTGTAATAACTATAGTGATGTGTGGTGTACTGCAGTTTTGTGCACTGCACTGAAAGGTATGTACTAGAAACCCAATTAGAGAAGTTCTCAGAAACTTCCTAAGCAATTCTTATAACATGTTTCATATTTACTCGTGTACATATATCCTTGGCCCTTATAAACTTTTCCTCCATAAAAAAAATCGTCAAAGCAATTTTCATTTGCTCGTGAGTGTACCTCACTTGCTCGCTAGTGTCCTCATCGTGTATAATGTCAATCAATTTCTAGAATTTACTCTCAATTGTCATTTTGCTTTCTACTTAGCGCCAAACTTAATGACACCTTGATTTCTTATATCGAAGCGGTTCAAAGATCAGTTCAATAGCATTCAGGTCGAGGAAATGATAAGTTAGAGGGAAAGTTCTAAGAACTATTCATTGTCATGTACTGTATTGCACTACACTGCAGCACAGTCAAGTGTAGTGACTATGGTGATGTGTGGTGTACTGCAGTTTTGTGCACTGCACTGAAAGGTATGTACTAGAAACCCAATTAGAGAACTTCCCAGAACCTTCCTAAGCAATTCTTATAACATGTTTCATATGTTACTTATTTACTAGGTATGTACTAGAAACCCAATTAGAGAAGTTCCCAGAACCTTCCTAAGCAATTCTTATAACATGTTTCATATTTACTCGTGTACGTATATCCTTGGCCCTTATAAACTTTTCCTCCATAAAAAAAAATCGTCAAAGCAATTTTCATTTGCTCATGAGTGTACCTCACTTGCTCGCTAGTGTACCTCATCGTGTATAATGCCAATCAATTTCTAGAATTTACTCTCAATTGTCATTTTGCTTTCTACTTAGCGCCAAACTTAATGACACCTTGATTTCTTATATCGAAGCGGTTCAAAGATCAGTTCAATAGCATTCAGGTCGAGGAAATGATAAGTTAGAGGGAAAGTTCTAAGAACTATTCATTGTCATGTACTGTATTGCACTGCAGTACAGTCAAGTGTAATAACTATAGTGATGTGTGGTGTACTGCAGTTTTGTGCACTGCACTGAAAGGTATGTACTAGAAACCCAATTAGAGAAGTTCTCAGAAACTTCCTAAGCAATTCTTATAACATGTTTCATATTTACTCGTGTACATATATCCTTGGCCCTTATAAACTTTTCCTCCATAAAAAAAAATCGTCAAAGCAATTTTCATTTGCTCGTGAGTGTACCTCACTTGCTCGCTAGTGTCCTCATCGTGTATAATGTCAATCAATTTCTAGAATTTACTCTCAATTGTCATTTTGCTTTCTACTTAGCGCCAAACTTAATGACACCTTGATTTCTTATATCGAAGCGGTTCAAAGATCAGTTCAATAGCATTCAGGTCGAGGAAATGATAAGTTAGAGGGAAAGTTCTAAGAACTATTCATTGTCATGTACTGTATTGCACTACACTGCAGCACAGTCAAGTGTAGTGACTATGGTGATGTGTGGTGTACTGCAGTTTTGTGCACTGCACTGAAAGGTATGTACTAGAAACCCAATTAGAGAACTTCCCAGAACCTTCCTAAGCAATTCTTATAACATGTTTCATATGTTACTTATTTACTAGGTATGTACTAGAAACCCAATTAGAGAAGTTCCCAGAACCTTCCTAAGCAATTCTTATAACATGTTTCATATTTACTCGTGTACGTATATCCTTGGCCCTTATAAACTTTTCCTCCATAAAAAAAAATCGTCAAAGCAATTTTCATTTGCTCATGAGTGTACCTCACTTGCTCGCTAGTGTACCTCATCGTGTATAATGCCAATCAATTTCTAGAATTTACTCTCAATTGTCATTTTGCTTTCTACTTAGCGCCAAACTTAATGACACCTTGATTTCTTATATCGAAGCGGTTCAAAGATCAGTTCAATAGCATTCAGGTCGAGGAAATGATAAGTTAGAGGGAAAGTTCTAAGAACTATTCATTGTCATGTACTGTATTGCACTACACTGCAGTACAGTCAAGTGTAGTAACTATAGTGATGTGTGGTGTACTGCAGTTTTGTGCACTGCACTGAAAGTTATGTACTAGAAACCCAATTAGAGAAGTTTCCAGAACCTTCCTAAGCAATTCTTATAACATGTTTCATATTTACTCGTGTACATATATCCTTGGCCCTTATAAACTTTTCCTCCATAAAAAAAATCGTCAAAGCAATTTTCATTTGCTCGTGAGTGTACCTCACTTGCTCGCTAGTGTACCTCATCGTGTATAATGCCAATCAATTTCTAGAATTTACTCTCAATTGTCGTTTTGCTCTCTACCTAGCGCCAAACTTAATGACACCTTGATTTCTTATATCGAAGCGGTTCAAAGATCGGTTCAATAGCATTCAGGTCGAGGAAATGATAAGTTAGAGGAAAAGTTCTAAGAACTATTCATTGTCATGTACTGTATTGCACTGCACTGCAGTACAGTCAAATGTAGTAACTATAGTGATGTGTGGTGTACTGCAGTTTTGCGCACTATACTGAAAGATATGTACTAGAAACCCAATTAGAGAAGTTTCCAGAACCTTCCTAAGCAATTCTTATAACATGTTTCATATTTACTCGTGTACATATATCCTTGGCCCTTATAAACTTTTCCTCCATAAAAAAAATCGTCAAAGCAATTTTCATTTGCTCGTGAGTGTACCTCACTTGCTCGCTAGTGTACCTCATCGTGTATAATGCCAATCAATTTCTAGAATTTACTCTCAATTGTCATTTTGCTCTCTACCTAGCGCCAAACTTAATGACACCTTGATTTCTTATATGGAAGCGGTTCAAAGATCAGTTCAATAGCATTCAGGTCGAGGAAATGATAAGTTAGAGGGAAAGTTCTAAGAACTATTCATTATCATGTACTGTATTGCACTTCACTGCAGTACAGTCAAGTGTAGTAACAATGGTGATGTGTGGTGTACTGCAGTTTTGTGCACTGCACTGAAAGTTATGTACTAGAAACCCAATTAGAGAAGTTCCCAGAACCTTCCTAAGCAATTCTTATAACATGTTTCATATTTACTCGTGTACGTATATCCTTGGCCCTTATAAACTTTTCCTCCATAAAAAAAATCGTCATTTCGTCATAGACATAAAATTGTCAATCGTCATGTAGTAGCTATGGGTGTGGTGTACTGCAGTTTTGTGCACTGCACTGAAAGGTATGTACTAGAAACCCAATTAGAGAAGTTCCCAGAACCTTCCTAAGCAATTCTTATAACATGTTTCATATTTACTCATGTACATATATGCTTGGCCCTGGAAAGGTATAATACTACTACCCAATTAGAGAAGTTCTCAGAATCTTCCTAAGCAATTCTTATAACATGTTTCATATTTACTCGTGTACATATATCCTTGGCCCTTATAAACTTTTCCTCCATAAAAAAAATCGTCAAAGCAATTTTCATTTGCTCGTGAGTGTACCTCACTTGCTCGCTAGTGTCCTCATCGTGTATAATGTCAATCAATTTCTAGAATTTACTCTCAATTGTCATTTTGCTTTCTACTTAGCGCCAAACTTAATGACACCTTGATTTCTTATATCGAAGCGGTTCAAAGATCAGTTCAATAGCATTCAGGTCGAGGAAATGATAAGTTAGAGGGAAAGTTCTAAGAACTATTCATTGTCATGTACTGTATTGCACTACACTGCAGCACAGTCAAGTGTAGTGACTATGGTGATGTGTGGTGTACTGCAGTTTTGTGCACTGCACTGAAAGGTATGTACTAGAAACCCAATTAGAGAACTTCCCAGAACCTTCCTAAGCAATTCTTATAACATGTTTCATATGTTACTTATTTACTAGGTATGTACTAGAAACCCAATTAGAGAAGTTTCCAGAACCTTCCTAAGCAATTCTTATAACATGTTTCATATTTACGTATATCCTTGGCCCTTATAAACTTTTCCTCCATAAAAAAAATCGTCAAAGCAATTTTCATTTGCTCATGAGTGTACCTCACTTGCTCGCTAGTGTACCTCATCGTGTATAATGCCAATCAATTTCTAGAATTTACTCTCAATTGTCATTTTGCTTTCTACTTAGCGCCAAACTTAATGACACCTTGATTTCTTATATCGAAGCGGTTCAAAGATAAGTTCAATAGCATTCAGGTCGAGGAAATTATAAGTTACAGGGAAAGTTCTAAGAACTATTCATTGTCGTGTACTGTATTGCACTGCACTGCAGTACAGTCAAGTGTAGTAACTATGGTGATGTGTGGTGTACTGCAGTTTTGTGCACTGCACTGAAAGGTATGTACTAGAAACCCAATTAGAGAAGTTCCCAGAACCTTCCTAAGCAATTCTTATAACATGTTTCATATTTACTCATGTACATATATGCTTGGCCCTGGAAAGGTATAATACTACTACCCAATTAGAGAAGTTCTCAGAATCTTCCTAAGCAATTCTTATAACATGTTTCATATTTACTCGTGTACATATATCCTTGGCCCTTATAAACTTTTCCTCCATAAAAAAAATCGTCAAAGCAATTTTCATTTGCTCGTGAGTGTACCTCACTTGCTCGCTAGTGTCCTCATCGTGTATAATGTCAATCAATTTCTAGAATTTACTCTCAATTGTCATTTTGCTTTCTACTTAGCGCCAAACTTAATGACACCTTGATTTCTTATATCGAAGCGGTTCAAAGATCAGTTCAATAGCATTCAGGTCGAGGAAATGATAAGTTAGAGGGAAAGTTCTAAGAACTATTCATTGTCATGTACTGTATTGCACTACACTGCAGCACAGTCAAGTGTAGTGACTATGGTGATGTGTGGTGTACTGCAGTTTTGTGCACTGCACTGAAAGGTATGTACTAGAAACCCAATTAGAGAACTTCCCAGAACCTTCCTAAGCAATTCTTATAACATGTTTCATATGTTACTTATTTACTAGGTATGTACTAGAAACCCAATTAGAGAAGTTTCCAGAACCTTCCTAAGCAATTCTTATAACATGTTTCATATTTACGTATATCCTTGGCCCTTATAAACTTTTCCTCCATAAAAAAAATCGTCAAAGCAATTTTCATTTGCTCATGAGTGTACCTCACTTGCTCGCTAGTGTACCTCATCGTGTATAATGCCAATCAATTTCTAGAATTTACTCTCAATTGTCATTTTGCTTTCTACTTAGCGCCAAACTTAATGACACCTTGATTTCTTATATCGAAGCGGTTCAAAGATAAGTTCAATAGCATTCAGGTCGAGGAAATTATAAGTTACAGGGAAAGTTCTAAGAACTATTCATTGTCGTGTACTGTATTGCACTGCACTGCAGTACAGTCAAGTGTAGTAACTATGGTGATGTGTGGTGTACTGCAGTTTTGTGCACTGCACTGAAAGGTATGTACTAGAAACCCAATTAGAGAAGTTCCCAGAACCTTCCTAAGCAATTCTTATAACATGTTTCATATTTACTCATGTACATATATGCTTGGCCCTGGAAAGGTATAATACTACTACCCAATTAGAGAAGTTCTCAGAATCTTCCTAAGCAATTCTTATAACATGTTTCATATTTACTCGTGTACATATATCCTTGGCCCTTATAAACTTTTCCTCCATAAAAAAAATCGTCAAAGCAATTTTCATTTGCTCGTGAGTGTACCTCACTTGCTCGCTAGTGTCCTCATCGTGTATAATGTCAATCAATTTCTAGAATTTACTCTCAATTGTCATTTTGCTTTCTACTTAGCGCCAAACTTAATGACACCTTGATTTCTTATATCGAAGCGGTTCAAAGATCAGTTCAATAGCATTCAGGTCGAGGAAATGATAAGTTAGAGGGAAAGTTCTAAGAACTATTCATTGTCATGTACTGTATTGCACTACACTGCAGCACAGTCAAGTGTAGTGACTATGGTGATGTGTGGTGTACTGCAGTTTTGTGCACTGCACTGAAAGGTATGTACTAGAAACCCAATTAGAGAACTTCCCAGAACCTTCCTAAGCAATTCTTATAACATGTTTCATATGTTACTTATTTACTAGGTATGTACTAGAAACCCAATTAGAGAAGTTCCCAGAACCTTCCTAAGCAATTCTTATAACATGTTTCATATTTACTCGTGTACGTATATCCTTGGCCCTTATAAACTTTTCCTCCATAAAAAAAATCGTCAAAGCAATTTTCATTTGCTCATGAGTGTACCTCACTTGCTCGCTAGTGTACCTCATCGTGTATAATGCCAATCAATTTCTAGAATTTACTCTCAATTGTCATTTTGCTTTCTACTTAGCGCCAAACTTAATGACACCTTGATTTCTTATATCGAAGCGGTTCAAAGATCAGTTCAATAGCATTCAGGTCGAGGAAATGATAAGTTAGAGGGAAAGTTCTAAGAACTATTCATTGTCATGTACTGTATTGCACTACACTGCAGTACAGTCAAGTGTAGTAACTATAGTGATGTGTGGTGTACTGCAGTTTTGTGCACTGCACTGAAAGTTATGTACTAGAAACCCAATTAGAGAAGTTTCCAGAACCTTCCTAAGCAATTCTTATAACATGTTTCATATTTACTCGTGTACATATATCCTTGGCCCTTATAAACTTTTCCTCCATAAAAAAAATCGTCAAAGCAATTTTCATTTGCTCGTGAGTGTACCTCACTTGCTCGCTAGTGTACCTCATCGTGTATAATGCCAATCAATTTCTAGAATTTACTCTCAATTGTCGTTTTGCTCTCTACCTAGCGCCAAACTTAATGACACCTTGATTTCTTATATCGAAGCGGTTAAAAGATCGGTTCAATAGCATTCAGGTCGAGGAAATGATAAGTTAGAGGAAAAGTTCTAAGAACTATTCATTGTCATGTACTGTATTGCACTGCACTGCAGTACAGTCAAATGTAGTAACTATAGTGATGTGTGGTGTACTGCAGTTTTGCGCACTATACTGAAAGATATGTACTAGAAACCCAATTAGAGAAGTTTCCAGAACCTTCCTAAGCAATTCTTATAACATGTTTCATATTTACTCGTGTACATATATCCTTGGCCCTTATAAACTTTTCCTCCATAAAAAAAATCGTCAAAGCAATTTTCATTTGCTCGTGAGTGTACCTCACTTGCTCGCTAGTGTACCTCATCGTGTATAATGCCAATCAATTTCTAGAATTTACTCTCAATTGTCATTTTGCTCTCTACCTAGCGCCAAACTTAATGACACCTTGATTTCTTATATGGAAGCGGTTCAAAGATCAGTTCAATAGCATTCAGGTCGAGGAAATGATAAGTTAGAGGGAAAGTTCTAAGAACTATTCATTATCATGTACTGTATTGCACTTCACTGCAGTACAGTCAAGTGTAGTAACAATGGTGATGTGTGGTGTACTGCAGTTTTGTGCACTGCACTGAAAGTTATGTACTAGAAACCCAATTAGAGAAGTTCCCAGAACCTTCCTAAGCAATTCTTATAACATGTTTCATATTTACTCGTGTACGTATATCCTTGGCCCTTATAAACTTTTCCTCCATAAAAAAAATCGTCAAAGCAATTTTCATTTGCTCATGAGTGTACCTCACTTGCTCGCTAGTGTACCTCATCGTGTATAATGCGAATCAATTTCTAGAATTTACTCTCAATTGTCATTTTGCTTTCTACTTAGCGCCAAACTTAATGACACCTTGATTTCTTATATCGAAGCGGTTCAAAGATAAGTTCAATAGCATTCAGGTCGAGGAAATTATAAGTTACAGGGAAAGTTCTAAGAACTATTCATTGTCGTGTACTGTATTGCACTGCACTGCAGTACAGTCAAGTGTAGTAACTATGGTGATGTGTGGTGTACTGCAGTTTTGTGCACTGCACTGAAAGGTATGTACTAGAAACCCAATTAGAGAAGTTCCCAGAACCTTCCTAAGCAATTCTTATAACATGTTTCATATTTACTCATGTACATATATGCTTGGCCCTGGAAAGGTATAATACTACTACCCAATTAGAGAAGTTCTCAGAATCTTCCTAAGCAATTCTTATAACATGTTTCATATTTACTCGTGTACATATATCCTTGGCCCTTATAAACTTTTCCTCCATAAAAAAAATCGTCAAAGCAATTTTCATTTGCTCGTGAGTGTACCTCACTTGCTCGCTAGTGTACCTCATCGTGTATAATGCCAATCAATTTCTAGAATTTACTCTCAATTGTCGTTTTGCTCTCTACCTAGCGCCAAACTTAATGACACCTTGATTTCTTATATCGAAGCGGTTCAAAGATCAGTTCAATTGCATTCAGGTCGAGGAAATGATAAGTTAGAGGGAAAGTTCTAAGAACTATTCATTGTCATGTACTGTATTGCACTGCAGTACAGTCAAGTGTAGTAACTATAGTGATGTGTGGTGTACTGCAGTTTTGTGCACTGCACTGAAAGGTATGTACTAGAAACCCAATTAGAGAAGTTCTCAGAAACTTCCTAAGCAATTCTTATAACATGTTTCATATTTACTCGTGTACATATATCCTTGGCCCTTATAAACTTTTCCTCCATAAAAAAAATCGTCAAAGCAATTTTCATTTGCTCGTGAGTGTACCTCACTTGCTCGCTAGTGTACCTCATCGTGTATAATGTCAATCAATTTCTAGAATTTACTCTCAATTGTCATTTTGCTCTCTACCTAGCGCCAAACTTAATGACACCTTGATTTCTTACATGGAAGCGGTTCAAAGATCAGTTCAATAGCATTCAGGTCGAGGAAATGATAAGTTAGAGGGAAAGATCTAAGAACTATTCATTGTCATGTACTGTATTGCACTGCACCGCAGCACAGTCAAGTGTAGTGACTATGGTGATGTGTGGTGTACTGCAGTTTTGTGCACTGCACTGAAAGGTATGTACTAGAAACCCAATTAGAGAACTTCCCAGAACCTTCCTAAGCAATTCTTATAACATGTTTCATATGTTACTTATTTACTAGGTATGTACTAGAAACCCAATTAGAGAAGTTCCCAGAACCTTCCTAAGCAATTCTTATAACATGTTTCATATTTACTCATGTACATATATCCTTGGCCCTGGAAAGGTATAATACTACTACCCAATTAGAGAAGTTCTCAGAATCTTCCTAAGCAATTCTTATAACATGTTTCATATTTACTCGTGTACATATATCCTTGGCCCTTATAAACTTTTCCTCCATAAAAAAAATCGTCAAAGCAATTTTCATTTGCTCGTGAGTGTACCTCACTTGCTCGCTAGTGTACCTCATCGTGTATAATGCCAATCAATTTCTAGAATTTACTCTCAATTGTCATTTTGCTTTCTACCTAGTGCCAAACTTAATGACACCTTGATTTCTTATATCGAAGCGGTTCAAAGATCAGTTCAATAGCATTCAGGTCGAGGAAATGACAAGTTAGAGGGAAAGTTCTAAGAACTATTCATTGTCATGTACTGTATTGCACTGCAGTACAGTCAAGTGTAGTAACTATAGTGATGTGTGGTGTACTGCAGTTTTGTGCACTGCACTGAAAGTTATGTACTAGAAACCCAATTAGAGAACTTCCCAGAACCTTCCTAAGGAATTCTTATAACATGTTTCATATTTACGTATATCCTTGGCCCTTATAAACTTTTCCTCCATAAAAAAAATCGTCAAAGCAATTTTCATTTGCTCGTGAGTGTACCTCACTTGCTCGCTAGTGTACCTCATCGTGCATAATGCCAATCAATTTCTAGAATTTACTCTCAATTGTCATTTTGCTTTCTACTTAGCGCCAAACTTAATGACGCCTTGATTTCTTATATCGAAGCGGTTCAAAGATCAGTTCAATAGCATTCAGGTCGAGGAAATGATAAGTTAGAGGAAAAGTTCTAAGAACTATTCATTGTCATGTACTGTATTGCACTGCACTGCAGTACAGTCAAATGTAGTAACTATAGTGATGTGTGGTGTACTGCAGTTTTGCGCACTATACTGAAAGATATGTACTAGAAACCCAATTAGAGAAGTTTCCAGAACCTTCCTAAGCAATTCTTATAACATGTTTCATATTTACTCGTGTACATATATCCTTGGCCCTTATAAACTTTTCCTCCATAAAAAAAATCGTCAAAGCAATTTTCATTTGCTCGTGAGTGTACCTCACTTGCTCGCTAGTGTACCTCATCGTGTATAATGCCAATCAATTTCTAGAATTTACTCTCAATTGTCATTTTGCTTTCTACTTAGCGCCAAACTTAATGACGCCTTGATTTCTTATATCGAAGCGGTTCAAAGATCAGTTCAATAGCATTCAGGTCGAGGAAATGATAAGTTAGAGGGAAAGTTCTAAGAACTATTCATTGTCATGTACTGTATTGCACTACACTGCAGTACAGTCAAGTGTAGTAACTATAGTGATGTGTGGTGTACTGCAGTTTTGTGCACTGCACTGAAAGTTATGTACTAGAAACCCAATTAGAGAAGTTTCCAGAACTTTCCTAAGCAATTCTTATAACATGTTTCATATTTACTCGTGTACATATATCCTTGGCCCTTATAAACTTTTCCTCCATAAAAAAAATCGTCAAAGCAATTTTCATTTGCTCGTGAGTGTACCTCACTTGCTCGCTAGTGTACCTCATCGTGTATAATGCCAATCAATTTCTAGAATTTACTCTCAATTGTCGTTTTGCTCTCTACCTAGCGCCAAACTTAATGACACCTTGATTTCTTATATCGAAGCGGTTCAAAGATCGGTTCAATAGCATTCAGGTCGAGGAAATGATAAGTTAGAGGAAAAGTTCTAAGAACTATTCATTGTCATGTACTGTATTGCACTGCACTGCAGCACAGTCAAGTGTAGTGACTATGGTGATGTGTGGTGTACTGCAGTTTTGTGCACTGCACTGAAAGGTATGTACTAGAAACCCAATTAGAGAACTTCCCAGAACCTTCCTAAGCAATTCTTATAACATGTTTCATATGTTACTTATTTACTAGGTATGTACTAGAAACCCAATTAGAGAAGTTCCCAGAACCTTCCTAAGCAATTCTTATAACATGTTTCATATTTACTCATGTACATATATCCTTGGCCCTGGAAAGGTATAATACTACTACCCAATTAGAGAAGTTCTCAGAATCTTCCTAAGCAATTCTTATAACATGTTTCATATTTACTCGTGTACATATATCCTTGGCCCTTATAAACTTTTCCTCCATAAAAAAAATCGTCAAAGCAATTTTCATTTGCTCGTGAGTGTACCTCACTTGCTCGCTAGTGTACCTCATCGTGTATAATGCCAATCAATTTCTAGAATTTACTCTCAATTGTCATTTTGCTTTCTACCTAGTGCCAAACTTAATGACACCTTGATTTCTTATATCGAAGCGGTTCAAAGATCAGTTCAATAGCATTCAGGTCGAGGAAATGACAAGTTAGAGGGAAAGTTCTAAGAACTATTCATTGTCATGTACTGTATTGCACTGCAGTACAGTCAAGTGTAGTAACTATAGTGATGTGTGGTGTACTGCAGTTTTGTGCACTGCACTGAAAGTTATGTACTAGAAACCCAATTAGAGAACTTCCCAGAACCTTCCTAAGAAATTCTTATAACATGTTTCATATTTACGTATATCCTTGGCCCTTATAAACTTTTCCTCCATAAAAAAAATCGTCAAAGCAATTTTCATTTGCTCGTGAGTGTACCTCACTTGCTCGCTAGTGTACCTCATCGTGCATAATGCCAATCAATTTCTAGAATTTACTCTCAATTGTCATTTTGCTTTCTACTTAGCGCCAAACTTAATGACGCCTTGATTTCTTATATCGAAGCGGTTCAAAGATCAGTTCAATAGCATTCAGGTCGAGGAAATGATAAGTTAGAGGGAAAGTTCTAAGAACTATTCATTGTCATGTACTGTATTGCACTGCAGTACAGTCAAGTGTAGTAACTATAGTGATGTGTGGTGTACTGCAGTTTTGTGCACTGCACTGAAAGGTATGTACTAGAAACCCAATTAGAGAAGTTCTCAGAATCTTCCTAAGCAATTCTTATAACATGTTTCATATTTACTCGTGTACATATATCCTTGGCCCTTATAAACTTTTCCTCCATAAAAAAAATCGTCAAAGCAATTTTCATTTGCTCGTGAGTGTACCTCACTTGCTCGCTAGTGTACCTCATCGTGTATAATGCCAATCAATTTCTAGAATTTACTCTCAATTGTCGTTTTGCTCTCTACCTAGCGCCAAACTTAATGACACCTTGATTTCTTATATCGAAGCGGTTCAAAGATCGGTTCAATAGCATTCAGGTCGAGGAAATGATAAGTTAGAGGAAAAGTTCTAAGAACTATTCATTGTCATGTACTGTATTGCACTGCACTGCAGTACAGTCAAATGTAGTAACTATAGTGATGTGTGGTGTACTGCAGTTTTGCGCACTATACTGAAAGATATGTACTAGAAACCCAATTAGAGAAGTTTCCAGAACCTTCCTAAGCAATTCTTATAACATGTTTCATATTTACTCGTGTACATATATCCTTGGCCCTTATAAACTTTTCCTCCATAAAAAAAATCGTCAAAGCAATTTTCATTTGCTCGTGAGTGTACCTCACTTGCTCGCTAGTGTACCTCATCGTGTATAATGCCAATCAATTTCTAGAATTTACTCTCAATTGTCGTTTTGCTCTCTACCTAGCGCCAAACTTAATGACACCTTGATTTCTTATATCGAAGCGGTTCAAAGATCGGTTCAATAGCATTCAGGTCGAGGAAATGATAAGTTAGAGGAAAAGTTCTAAGAACTATTCATTGTCATGTACTGTATTGCACTGCACTGCAGCACAGTCAAGTGTAGTGACTATGGTGATGTGTGGTGTACTGCAGTTTTGTGCACTGCACTGAAAGGTATGTACTAGAAACCCAATTAGAGAACTTCCCAGAACCTTCCTAAGCAATTCTTATAACATGTTTCATATGTTACTTATTTACTAGGTATGTACTAGAAACCCAATTAGAGAAGTTCCCAGAACCTTCCTAAGCAATTCTTATAACATGTTTCATATTTACTCATGTACATATATCCTTGGCCCTGGAAAGGTATAATACTACTACCCAATTAGAGAAGTTCTCAGAATCTTCCTAAGCAATTCTTATAACATGTTTCATATTTACTCGTGTACATATATCCTTGGCCCTTATAAACTTTTCCTCCATAAAAAAAATCGTCAAAGCAATTTTCATTTGCTCGTGAGTGTACCTCACTTGCTCGCTAGTGTACCTCATCGTGTATAATGCCAATCAATTTCTAGAATTTACTCTCAATTGTCATTTTGCTTTCTACCTAGTGCCAAACTTAATGACACCTTGATTTCTTATATCGAAGCGGTTCAAAGATCAGTTCAATAGCATTCAGGTCGAGGAAATGACAAGTTAGAGGGAAAGTTCTAAGAACTATTCATTGTCATGTACTGTATTGCACTGCAGTACAGTCAAGTGTAGTAACTATAGTGATGTGTGGTGTACTGCAGTTTTGTGCACTGCACTGAAAGTTATGTACTAGAAACCCAATTAGAGAACTTCCCAGAACCTTCCTAAGAAATTCTTATAACATGTTTCATATTTACGTATATCCTTGGCCCTTATAAACTTTTCCTCCATAAAAAAAATCGTCAAAGCAATTTTCATTTGCTCGTGAGTGTACCTCACTTGCTCGCTAGTGTACCTCATCGTGTATAATGCCAATCAATTTCTAGAATTTACTCTCAATTGTCGTTTTGCTCTCTACCTAGCGCCAAACTTAATGACACCTTGATTTCTTATATCGAAGCGGTTCAAAGATCGGTTCAATAGCATTCAGGTCGAGGAAATGATAAGTTAGAGGAAAAGTTCTAAGAACTATTCATTGTCATGTACTGTATTGCACTGCACTGCAGCACAGTCAAGTGTAGTGACTATGGTGATGTGTGGTGTACTGCAGTTTTGTGCACTGCACTGAAAGGTATGTACTAGAAACCCAATTAGAGAACTTCCCAGAACCTTCCTAAGCAATTCTTATAACATGTTTCATATGTTACTTATTTACTAGGTATGTACTAGAAACCCAATTAGAGAAGTTCCCAGAATCTTCCTAAGCAATTCTTATAACATGTTTCATATTTACTCGTGTACGTATATCCTTGGCCCTTATAAACTTTTCCTCCATAAAAAAAATCGTCAAAGCAATTTTCATTTGCTCATGAGTGTACCTCACTTGCTCGCTAGTGTACCTCATCGTGTATAATGCCAATCAATTTCTAGAATTTACTCTCAATTGTCATTTTGCTTTCTACTTAGCGCCAAACTTAATGACACCTTGATTTCTTATATCGAAGCGGTTCAAAGATCAGTTCAATAGCATTCAGGTCGAGGAAATGACAAGTTAGAGGGAAAGTTCTAAGAACTATTCATTGTCATGTACTGTATTGCACTGCACTGCAGTACAGTCAAGTGTAGTGACTATGGTGATGTGTGGTGTACTGCAGTTTTGTGCACTGCACTGAAAGGTATGTACTAGAATCCCAATTAGAGAAGTTCCCAGAACCCTCTAAGCAATTCTTATAACATGTTTCATATTTACTCATGTACGTATATCCTTGGCCCTTATAAACTTTTCCTCCATAAAAAAAATCGTCAAAGCAATTTTCATTTGCTCGTGAGTGTACCTCACTTGCTCGCTAGTGTACCTCATCGTGTATAATGCCAATCAATTTCTAGAATTTACTCTCAATTGTCATTTTGCTTTCTACTTAGCGCCAAACTTAATGACACCTTGATTTCTTATATCGAAGCGGTTCAAAGATCAGTTCAATAGCATTCAGGTCGAGGAAATGATAAGTTAGAGGGAAAGTTCTAAGAACTATTCATTGTCATGTACTGTATTGCACTGCAGTACAGTCAAGTGTAGTAACTATAGTGATGTGTGGTGTACTGCAGTTTTGTGCACTGCACTGAAAGTTATGTACTAGAAACCCAATTAGAGAACTTCTTAGAACCTTCCTAAGCAATTCTTATAACATGTTTCATATTTACGTATATCCTTGGCCCTTATAAACTTTTCCTCCATAAAAAAAATCGTCAAAGCAATTTTCATTTGCTCGTGAGTGTACCTCACTTGCTCGCTAGTGTACCTCATCGTGCATAATGCCAATCAATTTCTAGAATTTACTCTCAATTGTCATTTTGCTTTCTACTTAGCGCCAAACTTAATGACGCCTTGATTTCTTATATCGAAGCGGTTCAAAGATCAGTTCAATAGCATTCAGGTCGAGGAAATGATAAGTTAGAGGGAAAGTTCTAAGAACTATTCATTGTCATGTACTGTATTGCACTGCAGTACAGTCAAGTGTAGTAACTATAGTGATGTGTGGTGTACTGCAGTTTTGTGCACTGCACTGAAAGGTATGTACTAGAAACCCAATTAGAGAAGTTCTCAGAAACTTCCTAAGCAATTCTTATAACATGTTTCATATTTACTCGTGTACATATATCCTTGGCCCTTATAAACTTTTCCTCCATAAAAAAAATCGTCAAAGCAATTTTCATTTGCTCGTGAGTGTACCTCACTTGCTCGCCAGTGTACCTCATCGTGTATAATGCCAATCAATTTCTAGAATTTACTCTCAATTGTCATTTTGCTCTCTACCTAGCGCCAAACTTAATGACACCTTGATTTCTTACATGGAAGCGGTTCAAAGATCAATTCAATAGCATTCAGGTCGAGGAAATGATAAGTTAGAGGGAAAGATCTAAGAACTATTCATTGTCATGTACTGTATTGCACTGCACTGCAGCACAGTCAAGTGTAGTGACTATGGTGATGTGTGGTGTACTGCAGTTTTGTGCACTGCACTGAAAGGTATGTACTAGAAACCCAATTAGAGAACTTCCCAGAACCTTCCTAAGCAATTCTTATAACATGTTTCATATGTTACTTATTTACTAGGTATGTACTAGAAACCCAATTAGAGAAGTTCCCAGAACATTCCTAAGCAATTCTTATAACATGTTTCATATTTACTCGTGTACGTATATCCTTGGCCCTTATAAACTTTTCCTCCATAAAAAAAATCGTCAAAGCAATTTTCATTTGCTCATGAGTGTACCTCACTTGCTCGCTAGTGTACCTCATCGTGTATAATGCCAATCAATTTCTAGAATTTACTCTCAATTGTCATTTTGCTTTCTACTTAGCGCCAAACTTAATGACACCTTGATTTCTTATATCGAAGCGGTTCAAAGATCAGTTCAATAGCATTCAGGTCGAGGAAATGATAAGTTAGAGGGAAAGTTCTAAGAACTATTCATTGTCATGTACTGTATTGCACTACACTGCAGTACAGTCAAGTGTAGTAACTATAGTGATGTGTGGTGTACTGCAGTTTTGTGCACTGCACTGAAAGTTATGTACTAGAAACCCAATTAGAGAAGTTTCCAGAACCTTCCTAAGCAATTCTTATAACATGTTTCATATTTACTCGTGTACATATATCCTTGGCCCTTATAAACTTTTCCTCCATAAAAAAAATCGTCAAAGCAATTTTCATTTGCTCGTGAGTGTACCTCACTTGCTCGCTAGTGTACCTCATCGTGTATAATGCCAATCAATTTCTAGAATTTACTCTCAATTGTCATTTTGCTTTCTACCTAGCGCCAAACTTAATGACACCTTGATTTCTTATATCGAAGCGGTTCAAAGATCGGTTCAATAGCATTCAGGTCGAGGAAATGATAAGTTAGAGGAAAAGTTCTAAGAACTATTCATTGTCATGTACTGTATTGCACTGCACTGCAGTACAGTCAAATGTAGTAACTATAGTGATGTGTGGTGTACTGCAGTTTTGTGCACTGCACTGAAAGTTATGTACTAGAAACCCAATTAGAGAAGTTTCCAGAACCTTCCTAAGCAATTCTTATAACATGTTTCATATTTACTCGTGTACATATATCCTTGGCCCTTATAAACTTTTCCTCCATAAAAAAAATCGTCAAAGCAATTTTCATTTGCTCGTGAGTGTACCTCACTTGCTCGCTAGTGTACCTCATCGTGTATAATGCCAATCAATTTCTAGAATTTACTCTCAATTGTCGTTTTGCTCTCTACCTAGCGCCAAACTTAATGACACCTTGATTTCTTATATCGAAGCGGTTCAAAGATCGGTTCAATAGCATTCAGGTCGAGGAAATGATAAGTTAGAGGAAAAGTTCTAAGAACTATTCATTGTCATGTACTGTATTGCACTGCACTGCAGTACAGTCAAATGTAGTAACTATAGTGATGTGTGGTGTACTGCAGTTTTGTGCACTGCACTGAAAGGTATGTACTAGAAACCCAATTAGAGAAGTTTCCAGAACCTTCCTAAGCAATTCTTATAACATGTTTCATATTTACTCGTGTACATATATCCTTGGCCCTTATAAACTTTTCCTCCATAAAAAAAATCGTCAAAGCAATTTTCATTTGCTCGTGAGTGTACCTCACTTGCTCGCTAGTGTACCTCATCGTGTATAATGCCAATCAATTTCTAGAATTTACTCTCAATTGTCATTTTGCTCTCTACCTAGCGCCAAACTTAATGACACCTTGATTTCTTATATGGAAGCGGTTCAAAGATCAGTTCAATAGCATTCAGGTCGAGGAAATGATAAGTTAGAGGGAAAGTTCTAAGAACTATTCATTATCATGTACTGTATTGCACTTCACTGCAGTACAGTCAAGTGTAGTAACAATGGTGATGTGTGGTGTACTGCAGTTTTGTGCACTGCACTGAAAGTTATGTACTAGAAACCCAATTAGAGAAGTTCCCAGAACCTTCCTAAGCAATTCTTATAACATGTTTCATATTTACTCGTGTACGTATATCCTTGGCCCTTATAAACTTTTCCTCCATAAAAAAAATCGTCAAAGCAATTTTCATTTGCTCATGAGTGTACCTCACTTGCTCGCTAGTGTACCTCATCGTGTATAATGCGAATCAATTTCTAGAATTTACTCTCAATTGTCATTTTGCTTTCTACTTAGCGCCAAACTTAATGACACCTTGATTTCTTATATCGAAGCGGTTCAAAGATAAGTTCAATAGCATTCAGGTCGAGGAAATTATAAGTTACAGGGAAAGTTCTAAGAACTATTCATTGTCGTGTACTGTATTGCACTGCACTGCAGTACAGTCAAGTGTAGTAACTATGGTGATGTGTGGTGTACTGCAGTTTTGTGCGCTGCACTGAAAGGTATGTACTAGAAACCCAATTAGAGAAGTTCCCAGAACCTTCCTAAGCAATTCTTATAACATGTTTCATATTTACTCATGTACATATATGCTTGGCCCTGGAAAGGTATAATACTACTACCCAATTAGAGAAGTTCTCAGAATCTTCCTAAGCAATTCTTATAACATGTTTCATATTTACTCGTGTACATATATCCTTGGCCCTTATAAACTTTTCCTCCATAAAAAAAATCGTCAAAGCAATTTTCATTTGCTCGTGAGTGTACCTCACTTGCTCGCTAGTGTACCTCATCGTGTATAATGCCAATCAATTTCTAGAATTTACTCTCAATTGTCGTTTTGCTCTCTACCTAGCGCCAAACTTAATGACACCTTGATTTCTTATATCGAAGCGGTTCAAAGATCAGTTCAATTGCATTCAGGTCGAGGAAATGATAAGTTAGAGGGAAAGTTCTAAGAACTATTCATTGTCATGTACTGTATTGCACTGCAGTACAGTCAAGTGTAGTAACTATAGTGATGTGTGGTGTACTGCAGTTTTGTGCACTGCACTGAAAGGTATGTACTAGAAACCCAATTAGAGAAGTTCTCAGAAACTTCCTAAGCAATTCTTATAACATGTTTCATATTTACTCGTGTACATATATCCTTGGCCCTTATAAACTTTTCCTCCATAAAAAAAATCGTCAAAGCAATTTTCATTTGCTCGTGAGTGTACCTCACTTGCTCGCTAGTGTACCTCATCGTGTATAATGTCAATCAATTTCTAGAATTTACTCTCAATTGTCATTTTGCTCTCTACCTAGCGCCAAACTTAATGACACCTTGATTTCTTACATGGAAGCGGTTCAAAGATCAGTTCAATAGCATTCAGGTCGAGGAAATGATAAGTTAGAGGGAAAGATCTAAGAACTATTCATTGTCATGTACTGTATTGCACTGCACTGCAGCACAGTCAAGTGTAGTGACTATGGTGATGTGTGGTGTACTGCAGTTTTGTGCACTGCACTGAAAGGTATGTACTAGAAACCCAATTAGAGAACTTCCCAGAACCTTCCTAAGCAATTCTTATAACATGTTTCATATGTTACTTATTTACTAGGTATGTACTAGAAACCCAATTAGAGAAGTTCCCAGAACCTTCCTAAGCAATTCTTATAACATGTTTCATATTTACTCGTGTACATATATCCTTGGCCCTTATAAACTTTTCCTCCATAAAAAAAATCGTCAAAGCAATTTTCATTTGCTCGTGAGTGTACCTCACTTGCTCGCTAGTGTACCTCATCGTGTATAATGCCAATCAATTTCTAGAATTTACTCTCAATTGTCATTTTGCTTTCTACTTAGCGCCAAACTTAATGACGCCTTGATTTCTTATATCGAAGCGGTTCAAAGATCAGTTCAATAGCATTCAGGTCGAGGAAATGATAAGTTAGAGGGAAAGTTCTAAGAACTATTCATTGTCATGTACTGTATTGCACTACACTGCAGTACAGTCAAGTGTAGTAACTATAGTGATGTGTGGTGTACTGCAGTTTTGTGCACTGCACTGAAAGGTATGTACTAGAATCCCAATTAGAGAAGTTCCCAGAACCCTCTAAGCAATTCTTATAACATGTTTCATATTTACTCATGTACGTATATCCTTGGCCCTTATAAACTTTTCCTCCATAAAAAAAATCGTCAAAGCAATTTTCATTTGCTCGTGAGTGTACCTCACTTGCTCGCTAGTGTACCTCATCGTGCATAATGCCAATCAATTTCTAGAATTTACTCTCAATTGTCATTTTGCTTTCTACTTAGCGCCAAACTTAATGACGCCTTGATTTCTTATATCGAAGCGGTTCAAAGATCAGTTCAATAGCATTCAGGTCGAGGAAATGATAAGTTAGAGGGAAAGTTCTAAGAACTATTCATTGTCATGTACTGTATTGCACTGCAGTACAGTCAAGTGTAGTAACTATAGTGATGTGTGGTGTACTGCAGTTTTGTGCACTGCACTGAAAGGTATAATACTACTACCCAATTAGAGAAGTTCTCAGAATCTTCCTAAGCAATTCTTATAACATGTTTCATATTTACTCGTGTACATATATCCTTGGCCCTTATAAACTTTTCCTCCATAAAAAAAATCGTCAAAGCAATTTTCATTTGCTCGTGAGTGTACCTCACTTGCTCGCTAGTGTACCTCATCGTGTATAATGCCAATCAATTTCTAGAATTTACTCTCAATTGTCATTTTGCTCTCTACCTAGCGCCAAACTTAATGACACCTTGATTTCTTATATCGAAGCCGTTCAAAGATCAGTTCAATAGCATTCAGGTCGAGGAAATGATAATTAGAGGGAAAGTTCTAAGAACTATTTATTGTCATGTACTGTATTGCACTGCATTGCAGTACAGTCAAGTGTAGTAACTATAGTGATGTGTGGTGTACTGCAGTTTTGTGCACTGCACTGAAAGTTATGTACTAGAAACCCAATTAGAGAAGTTCCCAGAACCTTCCTAAGCAATTCTTATAACATGTTTCATATTTACTCGTGTACATATATCCTTGGCCCTTATAAACTTTTCCTCCATAAAAAAAATCGTCAAAGCAATTTTCATTTGCTCGTGAGTGTACCTCACTTGCTCGCTAGTGTACCTCATCGTGTATAATGCCAATCAATTTCTAGAATTTACTCTCAATTGTCATTTTGCTTTCTACTTAGCGCCAAACTTAATGACGCCTTGATTTCTTATATCGAAGCGGTTCAAAGATCAGTTCAATAGCATTCAGGTCGAGGAAATGATAAGTTAGAGGGAAAGTTCTAAGAACTATTCATTGTCATGTACTGTATTGCACTGCACAGCAGTACAGTCAAGTGTAGTAACTATAGTGATGTGTGGTGTACTGCAGTTTTGTGCACTGCACTGAAAGTTATGTACTAGAAACCCAATTAGAGAACTTCCCAGAACCTTCCTAAGCAATTCTTATAACATGTTTCATATTTACTCATGTACATATATCCTTGGCCCTGGAAAGGTATAATACTACTACCCAATTAGAGAAGTTCTCAGAATCTTCCTAAGCAATTCTTATAACATGTTTCATATTTACTCATGTACATATATCCTTGGCCCTGGAAAGGTATAATACTACTACCCAATTAGAGAAGTTCTCAGAATCTTCCTAAGCAATTCTTATAACATGTTTCATATTTACTCATGTACATATATCCTTGGCCCTGGAAAGGTATAATACTACTACCCAATTAGAGAAGTTCTCAGAATCTTCCTAAGCAATTCTTATAACATGTTTCATATTTACTCGTGTACATATATCCTTGGCCCTTATAAACTTTTCCTCCATAAAAAAAATCGTCAAAGCAATTTTCATTTGCTCGTGAGTGTACCTCACTTGCTCGCTAGTGTACCTCATCGTGTATAATGCCAATCAATTTCTAGAATTTACTCTCAATTGTCATTTTGCTCTCTACCTAGCGCCAAACTTAATGACACCTTGATTTCTTACATGGAAGCGGTTCAAAGATCAGTTCAATAGCATTCAGGTCGAGGAAATGATAAGTTAGAGGGAAAGTTCTAAGAACTATTCATTGTCATGTACTGTATTGCACTGCACTGCAGCACAGTCAAGTGTAGTGACTATGGTGATGTGTGGTGTACTGCAGTTTTGTGCACTGCACTGAAAGGTATGTACTAGAAACCCAATTAGAGAAGTTCCCAGAACCTTCCTAAGCAATTCTTATAACGTGTTTCATATTTACTCATGTACATATATGCTTGGCCCTGGAAAGGTATAATACTACTACCCAATTAGAGAAGTTCTCAGAATCTTCCTAAGCAATTCTTATAACATGTTTCATATTTACTCATTTACATATATCCTTGGCCCTGGAAAGGTATAATACTACTACCCAATTAGAGAAGTTCTCAGAATCTTCCTAAGCAATTTGTGGCTGACGGAGCCGACTAATTTCTATTTGTGTATGTAAATATCCTCTCTCTATATTTTGCTTCTGCCTGCGCCCGCTGTGGCGCTACTGAGCACACAGTGCGGCAACCCAGCTTGTCTTCCCCACTAGTCAATGTCCCTCAAGTCTATCGCTCTCTCTCTCTCTTACGAGACGTATGGATTCAAAAATCCCAATCTGTGTAAAAGTGTTTCAGGCTTATATCTCGTGTGAATAAACCTTCCATTTACCTTCCCATCTCGGTTTATTGGATTAACTATTCATCACGAACATTTTTGGTGATCTCGACGTGATTTCTATATCGCAACTCTTTCTAAATCCAGTGTGTGTGAGTGTCGTGCCACCCCTAAACACGTGTAAAGTTGACATCTCGTCACTTATACGAGTGCGAAAGAGCTGAAAAGGATTTCTGCGGGGCTGATCTTCATCTCAGCCACCCTAAATCTACTGCCCAAGTGCCTTCATCTCTTCCACCACCTGTACACCTCACACATCGGTGGCTGCCCAACGGTCACCAACCATCTTTCAAAAATTCCACGAAAGTGCAACCCAAAGTACTCCAAATCAAATGTGCTGCAGAAGAAGAAAAAGAATTTAAAGCAGAAGGAGAAGAAAGAAAAGAAGAAGGAAGCTGAGAGCAACAATTTGGAGCCAGCTGCACCACCTGCTGTACCGGCCACTGACCAGCCATCAACATCAGCAGCCTTCGATGAAAAGCCACCGACACAGCAGCAGCCTCACAACATCAGGAATCATAGGAGTGTCATCCCTCAACAGCAGCATGATGTCATCAAAAAGATTCCGGCTCTGATGGACCTGATGGATTCCAGCATTCCATCGTCTCGGTCCAGCACCTACTTATACCTCTACTTCTACTCAGACTGAAAGTGCTGCACCTCCACCTGACAGCAGTCTTTCATCTACTTCTTCTTCATCAGCACACGCTTCCGGTTCTTCACGTATAGTCAAAGAAGCTATATCAGTTTTCCAAAGACTCGGTATCCGTCATTCTTCTGAGGCAGCACCGGAAGTGGTCGACGTAACACAGCCTTCAGTATTCAGTCGACTTGGAAATCTTTCTCCACCTTCAACACCGGATGCCGGTGTGTCTCAACATCCGCCTACAACGGCCTCAACTCTTACTTCACCATCTCTAGAGAGTCCTCTCGCGCAAGAGGTGTCCGCGACGGTAACTAGCTCTCTTTCTGTCACTCCAGTCCTTCCACAGGAACCGACGACAGCAGCTGCTCTCCCAGCCGAAGCAGAAGAGTCATCGGAAGCATCCGGCCAGTCCAGTGAAGAGATCCTGCGTCTCACGCCGGACACTGAGGACGAATCCTTTCTCATCGCGCCTGCTGCCGCACCTTCAAAGGTCAAGAGCGTGATTGTGGTGCCGTCATCAGGTGGAAAAGTGCCCTCGACCAAGAAGAGAAGAGCCGACCGAGTATCGCAACGATCGAAGACGACCGGAACCAAGGGCGCCGAGCAGCTGAGGGAGAAAGCAACATCATCTAAGCTTCCTAAAAATCCATTCATCCTCTAAATTTAAAATTTTAAATGTCTTGATTTAGAAAATGGTAAATACAGCGCTCTTTCCCCTAAATACTCGTCACTGAAGCCCTTCTCTCTCTCTCTCTAAAAAAAAAAAAAAAAAAAGAAAACTTTCGTAAACTATCAACCGATACCGTCCGGCTGTTTAAGTTTGGCAAATAGAATTCAAACCCGTCCAGCTTTCATTAGTTGGGCATCCCTTCCCTTCCGTCCAGCTTTCATTAGTTGGGCATCCCTTCCCTTCCGTCCAGCTTTCATTAGTTGGGCATCCCTTCTCTTCCGTCCAGCTTTCATTAGTTGGGCATCCCTTCTCTTCCGTCCAGCTTTCTTATAGTTGGTCATCCCTAATTCCTCCGTCCGGCTTACATAAGCTGGGCATTCCTCCGTCCAGCTTCTATAGTTGGGCACCTACCCGTCCAGCTTCTATAGTTGGGCCCTTCCGTCCGGCTTCATAAGTCGGGCACCTACCCGTCCAGCTTCTATAGTTGGGCATCCCCGTCCGGCTTCATAAGTTGGGCACCCATCCGTCCAGCTTCTAAAGTTGGTCAACTTTCTATCCGTCCAGCTTCATAAGTTGGTCAACTCACTATCCGTCCAGCTTCTAAAGTTGGTCAATCCTTCATCTCTAACTCTGCTACTCAACTCGTCTCATCATGCCTAAAAGGGAAGAAGAAGCCGCCGTCAACGGCGCTCCCACAATAGAGGATGATGAGGACCAAGGGGAGATGACTGACAGTACTACAAACTCTGAAAGAACTGTCGTCCCAGGCCCAAAGGAAACTGGTGCTAGAGGAAAGTCACCTATACCTGGGACCGGCGTAAATCAGCCTGGAGAAGTTGCTACCTACCAGCCTTCAACAGCACCGTTCCGATGCGCTAGCCACAGCGCAGCCAAAGGGGCTCATACGCTCCTGAGAAAAAAGATCTACAGTTTCATCGCTCAAGATGCCGACTACCGTCAAATCGAGGCCATGGGAGCAGAGCTGGTCGCCCTCGGTAAAGAAGTAAACCGACAGCATCTTCAGCACGTACGAGGCCTCGGAGAGCTCACCTTTTCAGAGGACGAGGAGGAGAACGACTGGGTTCGCACTGTCAACGCTCATCACAAAGAGTGCTTGGACGCGGCCTATCGTTACATCACCAAAGTAAAGGGTACTCGTAAAAAAGGTGCTACAACGGTCAGCCCGGCTACTCTTTGGGCGACGTACACAGCATCATCGCAAAGCACGTCACCGTCAACGGTAGTCAACTCGGAACAACAGCAACACAAGTCAAACAAAATGGAAGTTGCCAAATGCCAGAAGGCAAAATCGCATTGTAGTAGCTCGCACAGCCTCACTTCTTCTCGTCGATCCAGAACATCTACCAAGCAATCCTTGGCCTTTCTTCAGCAAGAAGAAGCCAGATTAGCTGAAGAGGACGAAGAGGAGACGGAACTGGAGCGGCAAGAGGCCGAATTGAAGGCTGCCAAGCGTCGTCTAGAGCATAAAAAGCAGCTCAACGCTCTCCGGTCCAATTTGAATCAGATGGCCCTCACGGATGGCTCTGGAACTGATGCTGACTCGGTCACTACTGCTGAATCGGATCGTCAGTCCAGGGCGGCGAGCACTCATACTTGGGTTCAAGCACATCATTCCCAACAGGGGGCTGTCTCTCTTAGGCAACCTCGGCAGCCTACACCTCCTAGAAAGAGCGCTATGCTGGTCGGTCCTTCAGTCCCTCCTCCAAAGATTAGGCAAAAGACTCCACCAAGGAAACCGGCTCGTCCTAGTACTCCGGTTACTCCGTCATCCAGAGCTCTGGCGGATGCGAAAACTAAATCGTGGATCCAGCAGAAGAGTACTGGCAGTCTTCGACAAACTACATCGGACGCCATGCTCGCCTTACTTCCTCGTCACAAGATAGACATCTTTGACGGAAATTATATGAAGTGGCCTAGCTTCATCTCTTCATTTAAGCACCTCGTCCATGATGTAGTATCGTCCGACGCTCAAAGATTCGCGATCCTCATTGGTTACCTCAGTCCAAGGGTTCGTGATGAGCTTGGACATACTCTCAGCGACCCAAGTCAATATTGGAACGCTCTTCAGGAACTTGAGGATACTTATGGGCATCCTCACTTCATTTCCAAGGCCTACCTTGACGACTTAATGGCTCATGGTACCGTCCAGGAGCGTGACTCCAAGGGCCTACTTGTCTTCATCCAGAAGCTCCGTGGTGTAGTAACCGTCCTCAAGGATAATGGTTTCGAGCACGAACTTCGCTCGGGAGTAATTCTTGGCAATCTACTTGCCAAGTTACCGTACTGGGCTCAAACCAAATGGAGCCGTTACGCCTTCCGGGAGATGGAGAACCACGGCAGTGTCCTTGATGTAGAAGACCTTGCCGCCTGGTTGCGAGAGCTCGCAATGGCTCAACGCATGTTAACGCTGGCCAAGCCCTTTGATGCCTCTCAAGTCGAAGAAAAAAAGGACAATCATCAAAAACAAAAGAAAAGAGATTCCAGTCAGCAGAAGGATCATGGCCATCGTTCCAAGTATTATAACTTCACTCCTACTCTACTAGCTACTACCGTTCCGGAGGTCGAATCAAAACCGGCCACGACGGTCACGAGAGAAAAGGAGAAGTGTTTTGGCTGCGGTGGGCCTAAACATAGCATGTTTTCCTGCGCAACTTTTACCGCCTTGGATATACCGTCGCGCTCAAAACTGGTGTCCAACAACATGCGCTGTTTTAGCTGCCTCGGTTCCGGCCACGGCCTCAAAGAATGCCCTTCTACATTCCGGTGTAGAATTGAAGGATGTGGCGGCAAACACAACACCCTCCTTCATGATCCGGCAGCCAAGAAAGCCGCTGGTGCTGCAAAATCATCTCCAGGTGTCATCAAGTCTGCCACTTATGTCAAATCAAAGAGTGGTCCGACTATTCCCGCTATTAAGCTGCCTGGACTTGAGTCTGAGGAACCATCTAAGGTTGCCTTGCGTGCCATCCTGAAGTTGGAGTTTCGACGCAAAGGATATAGCGTGCAGACCCACGCTCTCCTGGACAATGCTGCAAATGGGTCTCTCCTCCGTGAAGACATTGCTGCTGCCCTACATGTCCCTGGTCGGAATCGTCCAACTCGCTTCAATACATTTCATAACAAAGATCCCTTTGTTCAGTCTCGAATGGCTGACTTTGAAATTGCTATTCCTGGTGGAAGTGTCATCTGCACTGTCGTCGGCTATACGACTCCGGAACTTCACCTGGATTGCCATACCCTCGATTGGGATCGAGCTGTCGTTAAGTGGCCCTACTTGGCTTCACTTCCTGCTCCGGCTCCCCCTAATTGTGATATCGGCGCTCTCATTGGAATGGATGTCGTTCGTGCCCATCTCCAACGAGACCTTATTGAGCCACCTGCTGGTGTCGACGGTCCTTATGCCATCAAAACTGATCTTGGTTGGTGCGTAATCGGGCCTGTTGACGAATCTTATATCAGCTCGACAGCTCCTAAGACCCTGGCGTCATCTTCTCCTTCTTGTTTTTCTATCGCGTGTGCCGACTCTTCGCTACAGTCATCTGATGACTCTCTTCATGAAATGGTTCTAAACTATTTTAAGCTTGAAGCAGCGACGACGAGGGCAGAAACACCGATGAAGCTCACCAAGTTGGAGCAGCGAGCAGTCGACATTGCTGAAGCAACCATCGTCCACGAGAAAGTCGGTGACATGTACGAAGTCGGACTTCCTCTCATCTCTGATGATGAGACTTTCATCGACAATCGGCTTCAAGCCATTGGAATGTTGGAGCGACAGCAATCAAGATTCAAAAAGGATCCTTCGTATGCAGAACTCTACTCCAAGGAAATCGAACAGTACGAGAAAATGGGTTTTTCTCGCCGGCTATCTTCCGAAGAAATAAATCAGGAAGGAAACAAGTGGTACCTTACACATCATGGGGTCACCCACGAGTTTAAGCCCGGCCGTGTTCGAGTGGTCTTCAATGCCTCTGCGTCCTTCAAAGGTTTCTGCCTGAACAAAAAACTCCTACCAGGCCCGAACCTGCTCAATGACCTGCCTGGAGTCATCACGAGATTTCGCGAGTATAAAACCGCGGTGTCGAGTGACATAGTGAAGTTTTTCCACCATGTCAAAGTGCCTCTCAAAGATCAGCAGCTTCTACGTTATGTCTGGCGCAACCCCACTGGAACGTCACCAACTCAAACGTTTTGCATGACGCGCCATCCTTTTGGGGCCGCGTCTAGCCCGTTCCTCTGTCAATTTGTGCTTCATCGTGCAGCCAAAGACAGCTCGGAGGATCTTCCTAGTGCTGCTGAACGAGTCAAGAGGAACTTCTACGTCGACAACTACATGGATTCTTTCGATACCGTAGAAGAAGCCAAGTCGACCTGCAAGGATATCATTGAACTCCTTCGTCGAGCTGGATTAAAGATTAACGAATGGTGCTCTACATCCAAAGCTCTCCTCTCTCATCTACCTTCGTCGGATTTGATTGTGCCTTATATCGACCTCGATGCAGATCCCCTTCCTACAGGACGAATGCTCGGAGTCCGGCTCAATCCCAACACGGACACTTTCGGCTATAAGATCAAAGTGAATCCCGCTGTGGAGACGAAGAGAGAGATCCTTAGTGAAGTTGCGACACAGTACGATCCACTCGGATGGTTGGCCCCGGTCACCATAACTGCTCGCATCTTACTACAAAATGTTTGGCTCTCTGGAACCGGCTGGGATGAACCTGTTGCCCCTAAGTTGCTCTCTCTTTGGCAATCTTGGGCGAGCAATCTACATCATGTAGAAAATCTTTCGATCCCTCGGCTCCTCTCTCCTACTACAGATGGAATCGAGCTCCACGCTTACTGTGATGCTTCTGAAGCAGCTTATGGGTGTGTCCTCTACGCACGAAGCGAGATCGGTCACCACATCCACGTCAACATAATTGCTTCCCGTAGTAAAGTGGCCCCGATCAAGCCGATGACCATCCCAAAGCTCGAGCTTCAAGCTGCTGTCCTGGCCGTCCGTATGGTCACTCATTACCAGAAGGAAATTAGGCTCCCAATCAAAGGTATAACCTTTTGGAGTGACAGCGAAACCACCTTAAGAAGAATCTGGTCGGACAAGTGCAAGTTTCAAGCATTTGAAGCCAACCGGATCGGAGAAATACGTGAAAGTTTCAATGGAAATCATTTCCGTCACGTACCTGGGATACTCAACCCGGCCGATGAGCTTACAAGAGGAGTTCCACCTGCTGAATTCACCTCTACTCATCGCTTTATTATCGGCCCTCCTCATCTACGTGGGAAGAAGGAAGACTTTCCTCCCGTTCTTCCTCACTCTGAGCCAGTCGACGATGATTGTGTTAAAGCCCCTCTGTGGATCGACGCTATTGGTGTCGGTACTCCCCGACCCATCAGTGATCTTATTAACAAATCATCCGATCTTGTCCAGTTGAAACGGAAGATGGCCTACATCACCCACTTCATTCTTCACCGTAAGAGGAAGGCCGAGGACGATGGTACCGTGCCAACTTCACCTCGAGTTTCGGATATGGCGCAAGGACTCTCTCTCTGCCTAAAAGTTCATCAAGAGGAGTCTTTCTATGAAGAGCTCCTTGCTCTCAAGAAGAGGCGCTATGTTCATCCGAGCTCCCGGCTCGCCACTCTCACTCCGTTCCTGGATAAAGATGGCCTTATCCGCGCTGGTGGTCGTCTCAAGCGTGCACCACTTCCCTTCTCAGGTCGGCACCCGATCATCTTAGCGCCGGATCATCATCTCACCCGGCTCATCATTCTACATTTCCATCATGTCTACTTTCACGCTTCTGTGGAACGACTTCTCGGTGAGCTCCGTCAACACTATCATATTATTGGAGCCCGCCGAATCCTTCGAAGTGTCGTCCACTCCTGCGTGCAATGTCGGAAAGAAAGTGCGAGCCCTAGGCCCCCTCTCATGGCTGATCTACCGGCCGCTCGTCTCTCACCCGAGTACCCGTTTACTTCCACGGCTACCGACTACTTCGGGCCTCTCTACGTCAAGCAGAGACGCTCCGTCATAAAGAGATACGGTGTCCTCTTTACGTGTATGGCTACAAGAGCCGTACATCTGGAAATTGCTCACAGCCTGGACCAAAGCTCCTTCATAAATGCCTATCGTCGCTTCGTCGCACTTCGTGGTCGCCCTCGTGTCATGTTCAGCGACAACGGCACCAATCTTGTTGCCGGTGAGCGAGAGCTTCGACAGGCACTGGAAGAGTGGGACCAATCGGTCATCGAACGCTTCATGGTCAACAAGGGAACGACCTGGAAGTTCTCACCACCATCATCACCTCATTTCGGCGGTGTTTGGGAGCGCCTCGTCAAATTCTGTAAGTCTGCACTTCGTTCCGTCCTTCTTAATCAAACGGTAACGGACGAAGTGCTTTCGACTGTCATCGCCGAAGTTTCTGCCCTTTTGAACTCCCGGCCTTTGACGCATGTCAGCGTAGATCCCGCCGACCTAGAACCGCTGACACCCAACCACTTTCTTCTAGGGCGTCCACAACCCGACCTTCCTCCGGCACCCTTCACTGAACTCACCAACAAACCCACCAAGAAGCAGTGGCGCCACGCTCAGGCGCTTACCGATCAATTTTGGCGCCGGTGGATGGAGGAATACGTGCCGTCCCTAATAGAAAGAAGAAAGTGGAACCGTCCGAACCCGCACATCTCCAAGGACGATCTCGTTCTCATCGTAGACAATAATACGCCTCGTGGGCTTTGGCCCATGGGGCGTGTCCTCAACATCTATCCCGGTGAAGACGGTGTCGTCCGTGTCGCCGAGGTAAAGACAGGAACCGGTCTCTACACCCGCCCCGTAACTAAATTGTGCCTTCTTCTCGAGGCTTCCCCCGAAGAAGGGCCCTCCTCACCTTAGTCGTGTATCTCATGTTAATGTTTTTGTTATGTTGTAGATATTATTTATTCCAACTTCTTACTGAAGTCGGCCGGCTATGTGGCTGACGGAGCCGACTAATTTCTATTTGTGTATGTAAATATCCTCTCTCTATATTTTGCTTCTGCCTGCGCCCGCTGTGGCGCTACTGAGCACACAGTGCGGCAACCCAGCTTGTCTTCCCCACTAGTCAATGTCCCTCAAGTCTATCGCTCTCTCTCTCTTACGAGACGTATGGATTCAAAAATCCCAATCTGTGTAAAAGTGTTTCAGGCTTATATCTCGTGTGAATAAACCTTCCATTTACCTTCCCATCTCGGTTTATTGGATTAACTATTCATCACGAACACAATTCTTATAACATGTTTCATATTTACTCGTGTACATATATCCTTGGCCCTTATAAACTTTTCCTCCATAAAAAAAATCGTCAAAGCAATTTTCATTTGCTCGTGAGTGTACCTCACTTGCTCGCTAGTGTACCTCATCGTGTATAATGGCAATCAATTTCTAGAATTTACTCTCAATTGTCATTTAGCTCTCTACCTAGCGCCAAACTTAATGACACCTTGATCTCTTATATCGAAACGGTTCAAAGATAAGTTCAATAGCATTCAGGTCGAGGAAATGATAAGTTAGAGGGAAAGTTCTAAGAACTATTCATTGTCATGTACTGTATTGCACTGCACTGCAGTACAGTCAAGTGTAGTAACTATGGTGATGTGTGGTGTACTGCAGTTTTGTGCACTGCACTGAAAGGTATGTACTAGAAACCCAATTAGAGAAGTTCCCAGAACCTTCCTAAGCAATTCTTATAACATGTTTCATATTTACTCATGTACATATATCCTTGGCCCTGGAAAGGTATAATACTACTACCCAATTAGAGAAGTTCTCAGAATCTTCCTAAGCAATTCTTATAACATGTTTCATATTTACTCGTGTACATATATCCTTGGCCCTTATAAACTTTTCCTCCATAAAAAAAATCGTCAAAGCAATTTTCATTTGCTCGTGAGTGTACCTCACTTGCTCGCTAGTGTACCTCATCGTGTATAATGCCAATCAATTTCTAGAATTTACTCTCAGTTGTCATTTAGCTCTCTACCTAGCGCCAAACTTAATGACACCTTGATTTCTTATATCGAAGCGGTTCAAAGATAAGTTCAATAGCATTCAGGTCGAGGAAATGATAAGTTAGAGGGAAAGTTCTAAGAACTATTCATTGTCATGTACTGTATTGCACTGCAGTACAGTCAAGTGTAGTAACTATAGTGATGTGTGGTGTACTGCAGTTTTGTGCACTGCACTGAAAGGTATGTACTAGAAACCCAATTAGAGAAGTTCTCAGAATCTTCCTAAGCAATTCTTATAACATGTTTCATATTTACTCGTGTACATATATCCTTGGCCCTTATAAACTTTTCCTCCATAAAAAAAATCGTCAAAGCAATTTTCATTTGCTCGGGAGTGTACCTCACTTGCTCGCTAGTGTACCTCATCGTGTATAATGCCAATCAATTTCTAGAATTTACTCTCAATTGTCATTTTGCTCTCTACCTAGCGCCAAACTTAATGACACCTTGATTTCTTATATCGAAGCGGTTCAAAGATCAGTTCAAAAGCATTCAAGTCGAGGAAATGATAAGTTAGAGGGAAAGTTCTAAGAACTATTCATTGTCATGTACTGTATTGCACTGCACTGCAGTACAGTCAAGTGTAGTAACTATGGTGATGTGTGGTGTACTGCAGTTTTGTGCACTGCACTGAAAGGTATGTACTAGAAACCCAATTAGAGAAGTTCCCAGAACCTTCCTAAGCAATTCTTATAACATGTTTCATATTTACTCATGTACATATATCCTTGGCCCTGGAAAGGTATAATACTACTACCCAATTAGAGAAGTTCTCAGAATCTTCCTAAGCAATTCTTATAACATGTTTCATATTTACTCGTGTACATATATCCTTGGCCCTTATAAACTTTTCCTCCATAAAAAAAATCGTCAAAGCAATTTTCATTTGCTCGTGAGTGTACCTCACTTGCTCGCTAGTGTACCTCATCGTGTATAATGCCAATCAATTTCTAGCATTTACTCTCAATTGTCATTTTGCTCTCTACTGTACCTCACTTGCTCGCGAGTGTTCCTCATTTTGACTGCCCCTTGGCTGTCGCGGACTATCCTGGATAGTCACAGAAATTGTTTTCCTCCATCAAAAAGATCGTCAAGGCAATTTTGAAGCAGGACTATCCAGGATGGGCCAGGACTATCCAGGATAGGCCGAAAAGTATCAAGGATAGTCTATTCTTAAAGAAACTAAAGAACTTGAGAAATTCGAGCAACGAGTAGAACGTGTCACCGAGCCATCTCCTATTACGATCGACGAGAATCCGGATACACCGCTCCGGCTCTGCGTCGACATGCGCCAAGCAAACAATGCCATTTAGAGAACCCGCCATGTTCTGCCAACCCTGGAGGACATTGCCTCTTTGCTTACCGGCTCGCAGTTCTTCTCAGTTATCGATTTGATGCAAGGATATCATCAGCTCGAGTTGAAACCCAAATCTCGACCAACCACGACGTTTTCTACACACAAAGGTCTTTGGAGATTCAAAAGACTTCTTCGGCGTCAACCTCGCTAGGGAAATCGTCAACAACATCTTTCGTGAAGTACTCTCCGGTCTCCCATGTGTCATCAACGCAATGGACGACATCCTCATCCATGGTAGGATCGAAGCTGAGCACGACTAGCGGCTTCAGAAAGCTCTAGCCCACATCGAATAAATCAACCTCACCATTCGCGAAAAGAAAAATCAAATTAAGCGAAAGGAAGTGAAGTTTTGGGGTGTGATTATATCCGGCAAAGGAATCTCTATCGACCAGAACAAAGTAGCAGCAGAAAGGAATCAGAGTTCAACTGGACCAAGGAATGCGAAACCGCCTTCAAGGCTTCAACACCTTGAAGAAGCTGATGTGTGAAGACCCTACTCTCTCTTTCTACGACATGAAAAACAAAACTGAAATGGTGGTCAATGCAAGCCCTATCGGCCTATGTCGAGAATCTCGACAGCGAATCTTTTCTTTTCTCTCTTTTCCTACGATCTCAAGGTCAGTGTTGCAACCCTTTCTGTTTACCCCGACGGGGTGGTTTCGCAACATCCTGTCTAGCTATTTCACCCTTTCTTTTGTCTAATGAAAGACAGTAAAAGTCCAGATTTTAGGAGCAACACACGTCTTTTTGTGTCTCTTATTTATAGCTCTCTTAAGGTTTAACTTCTCGTTTGGGCCGCGACTATTCTAATTACACAACGCAAGGACCTTATTCTAGCCTAGCTACTTAATTATTCACGACAGCCTAGGTGCCATTTTGATGCAGTACGACGCCGAAGGATGTAAGAATGTCTGATTGTTGTGTTATATTCAAGCCAAGCGCTCACTCCGGTAGAACGACGCTACTATCAAACAGAACGAGAGGCTTTAGCCATCATCTGGAGCATGGAATTGTTTCGTTCTATCTTCTAGGAACCTCTTTTGTGGTCTGGACCGATCACAAGCCTTTGGTGCCGATCTTAAACAAACCCTCATCCAAGTTATCACCCCGGATGGAACGCTGGATGCTGCGTAAACAACCTTTCAACGTCATGGTGACACGTCACATGCCCGGCCAGGACAACGCAGCTGACTTTTTGTCAAGTCATTCCATCAATCACCCCAAGAGTACTAGCTTAACGAAAGCCACGGAATATTTCGTGAACGCCATTATTGCTACAGCTACTCCAGTACTCCTTCCTCCATCAGAAATTTTATTATATATTTGGTTTCTGCCACCAAATAATATAATATTCACTATTATAGCAAAGCGCGCTTTGAAGCTCGCCGGGTTGGTATAAGTAATTCAGTTCCACTGAATCATCTTTAAAACAATCTAAACACATGCATATGCATGTGCTGGTTAATCGGCCGGCAAGTAAGTCGATTAAGTAGGCGGCAAACCGACCGGTATATGGTCGGGTTTATCGGGACTGCGGCCGGCTAATTTGTCGGGAAAGAAGCCGGCAATTTATCGGTAAAGCAGTCTGAAAACTTGCTTTGTATACAACCTGATCGGCTTTGTATTCATCGGACCAGCGGCCGGTAAAATTGTCGGTTAAGCAACCAATAATTTAATTACTTTAATGGAGCATGCGGCCGGCAAAATGGTCGGTAAAGAACCAGCCAATTAGCTGTTCCAATCGGGCCTGCGGCCGGCATATTTGCCGTGTACAGATATAGTCGGTTTTAGTTCATTTGCAACTGTTTATCCCCATAAGACTACGTTGACACTAAAGCCACCGCTAGTTTCAATCACATTTTAATTAATTTCATTAACTTATTCTCAATAATTTTTACCGGGTTACAACAAGTAGAAAGAGAAAAAATTATGCATGTTTTGAGGCCTAATTTGTCAATTTTAGTTACGTAAGACAACGTTGACACTAGCGCCACCGCTAGTTTTTAACACATTTTAATTGATTTCATTAACTTAAACTCAATATTTTTGCGAGCCCTTCGGGCTCGCAGCAGTCAGGAAAAAGACAAAAACAAACGAAGACTGCTGCGACCCGAAAGGGAGAGCTTCTAAATGAGAGGGTGGTAAAAAATGCACGGCCGTCTCTCTCTGTCTCTCTGTCTCTCACTCTCTCTGTCTCTTTGTTTATCAACGCAAATAACTCGGCACAGACTCAACAGAATTTAACGATCTTGGTCTTAAAAAAAAGGAAATTTTATTCTTTTGTGCTGACGTAAATATGGGCGAAAAATATTGATTTCAAGTTAATGAAATCAATTAAAATGTGTTTAAATCTAGCGGTGGCGCTAGTGTCAACGTCATCTTATGGGGGATAAACAGTTGCAAATGAACTTAAATTGATCGTATCTATATCGATCGAATCGATCGAAATAGCCAATTTGCCGGTTCTTTACAGACCATTTTGCCGGCCGCAGTCCCGATTAAAGTACTAAATTTATTGGTTGCCTAACGACAAATTTGCCGGCCGCAGGCCCGATGAATACAAAGCCGATCAGGTTGCCGGCTTCTTTGCTGACAAGTTTGCAGGCTTCTTTCCCGACAAATTGGCCGTTCGCAGGCCCGATAATCCCGACCATATAGCGGTCAGTTTGCCGCCTACTTAACCGACTAACCTGCCGGCCGATTACCAACACATGCGTCACATGTTTGGGTTGTTTTAAAGCTGATTCAGTTGAAGTGGATTACTCATATCAACCCGGCGAGCTTCAAAGCGCGCTTTGCTATCTTTTTACCGGATGACAAACTATAGAAGACGAAAAAATTTTGCATCTTTCAAGCCTAAATTTTTCAAGTTTGGTGCAATTGTAATCAAGTTCTTACCGGCACAAACACACAAGACACACACAGCGCGGTTAAAATTTCCGTGCTACCGGATTAGAACCTCCGCCTACGCGTCGTTTTTTGAGCGAAGACGCTGGCTCGCAATAATATTATTTCGATTAAATATCGCAATTATATCGATCGATTAGTCGATTGATTAAATATATTTACGGATTTATCCCGGATGGGATCGAATTTATTCGATTCTTCATCTTTTTATTCCCCCCTCTGGAGCGAGTCTCAAAACCTTTATTTCACTCGTTTTTGCCCTCTCCTGATTGGTCAAGAGTTGTGGCAACAAGATCTTTTATTATAGGCCTTCGGGTAAAATGGTAGGAATAATGGCATATCATAAATTATTTAATTAAACGGGCCTAATGTTTAACGTATATAAGTAGCCTAGCTGGTCCCATGGTTCCAACATCGTTCAAGTAAAATTAATCAATGTGAAAAACTCGTCTACTTAAAACCAATAAACGCCAAAAATAAATGTAATGAAAGAAGAGTCGAGTCGAATAAAAAGTACCAAGAATGTTACATATTTTTTTTTTGTCGGGCCCATTCTAAGACTCGACTGCGATTCCCTATGGGAATCCCACCCGGCCTTTGAACGTTCCCACGTATTGACATATCAAATAATTAAAATAAAATAATTGCATAATCAAGTCTCAACCGTATACAATATTTGATTTTGAAAATAATGTTTTGAAAATACTCTGATTAAATTATTTATGCTAATGAAATAATCGGTCGGCTAATAGTCTTAGCCGACTCTTTGACCGTCCCAACGTCTGATTCGTTTAGCCATATTTGTTAGCTTATTTAATATGATAGTCTTGATTTTTAAAAAAATTTAAATAATGGTAAAAAAAATCAATAAGAAGTTTTGCTATCCTCTCAACAAACTCAAGCGCAGGCCATGAACGGGAATGACATCGTCTGCTTTAAAATCGGTTTCAACTTTCAGCCATGCTTTTAGCTCGGTTTACAGTTTTTGAGGGAAGGGGTGTTTCTGGTTAGAGATTGAGTCATAGAGATTCCCGGCCTCCCGCAAGAGAAAAAATCTAATGAAAAATGGAATTTCGTCTGCTCGACGGTAAAATGAAAGTTGGTAGTAAACGATTGTTTTTTGCTAAACATATTTTTCTTACTCCGACGTTGGCATGTAACAATTTATTGCGCTAATTATCATATAAATATTTCTTAGTTCTTTTGAAAACTCGATTTGTGAATCGACCGCTAAACGCCAAGACTCGGACTTTTACTTTGAGAAATGATTTAAATTATTTCTAAATATACGATTTTAATGTAATTTCCACCAATCGTAATCTTTTGAATTTAGAAATCAATTTTAAGAGTAAAACTATACTTTTATCATCTAAATTACAGTTTCAGATTAGAATCTGTAGCCTTGTTGAGGGATAAACATCCCAGAGTCGCTCCCCGGCCCAAGCAGTGAGCACACTCTTTTTTTCAGAGTATTATAGGCCTTCGGTAGATTTAAAAAAAATCTTTAACCCTCAGGGACAAGATCTTCTATGATAGGCCTTCGGGTTTAAATGTTTATGCAATTCTTTAATGCTAAAAATAAATCAAATTATCCCTGAGGGTTATATTTACTTTAGTAAATACCGAAAGGTGATTAATAAACGTAGTGCAATTGTAGTCTGCTAGACCCTGGCCAGGGACTCTAGACTGTTTAATTCACTAAACGTTGCATGATTTTAGACTTAAATGTTAAAAATAATACTATTTCTGTGTTTTTACTGTTGCTACATCAAGATTAGGCTATGAAATGAAGTTTAATGGACTTCAAAACATTATTTAGCATTCGATATTTTTTAAAAGTGCAAATACTTGAAGAAAAAAAAAGTTTGGTCAATGAGGAGGGGCTGACGGAAAAACTACGCAAGAGTAATATACTAAAGGTATATCTACGTAAAGTCCGAATTTTTCTGGGTGGCTTAGGCCTGGTTTGATGGAAATCGGTCAAAAAATAAATTAATTAAGAATAACCGTCAACTTTGCTTTGACGTTTCACGTTAACAAAACATACGTATGTAAACAAGTGCAGACGACAACTTTGTCAACAAGTTTACAAGTGGCTTGGGTTCTTAGAATTTTCGACTGACGAGTCACTGACGACTACTTAAAGTATATATTAAAATGAATAAGCATTTTATTTTATCGTTTATAATCAGTAATAATATGATAATATGGCATTTGACATCATTTGATAATTACGCTGTAAACCATAAGAGTAAGAATTACATTTAAGTTGTGGGACCCGGGTTCGATCCCGCCAACCATTCATAATTTATTTTTGCGGTACCATATTTGATCATTTTTTAAAAGAGACGATTAGAATTTTACATAGTATTGGATCAATGGTAGAGCGCTGAATATAAATAATCAGGGCTTTAGAATTTAGATTAACTGCGTATTGTATCACGCTCGCTGTGTTTATACTTTAGAGCTGAAAAGCATTTAGTGCTTCTGCTGACGAAGCATCCGTTTAGGTGAACATGGTCTAGTGGATTAAGGCAGTGGACTGATGATCGTTTAATGTCGGTTCGATTCCCAATAGCGTCTTTTTTTCTTTTTTTTTCTGCCCAGCATGCAGCCATCACACAGGAAGGGCATTTACGCAGGGAATCGGTTTATACATAAAACTCGTTAATGATCAATTTATTTTCAGCTTTCTGGGCCATATTAGTGTTGGGTTTAATATATCGTTTAGAATTATATAAAACTGAACCATCCACGCCCGGCAAGCGACTACGACCTTGGCGAGGGGGGTACCCGCGAAGCGGGTCCCTCGACGAGCGGAGTGGGAGTTTGCGCCGGGTGGACAATCGAAGCGTCGAGTGCTGGGGTCCACTAGGAGAGACCCAGACTAGGTTAGAATCGGGATACAGTACTTTTGAAAGATTTGAACAACGTTATTTAATTCAAGAACGCTTTTTATGCTTGGATAAAAACTGAAGGAATAAATTCATTTACAGCATTGAAGCTATTATCGTATAGCGATGTCTTATTATATTTACCGAGATAGTGATACTGTCTAAATCAAAATGCCCCACATCAAATTCTACTTTACTTTTGGAAAAAATGTACATTCTGCGCGGAACGTTACATATAGCTCAATATGGGTTCTTATACGAAATCACTATTAACTTTACCGTTTTCTACTATGGATCAATTTTTAAAAAATACCGAAATGATTGATTTAAATTAGAACAAGAAATGATTTTAACGGTGCAAGAATTGGTTTTAATAACTTCAGAAATTAAACTCGTTGCGTCTGGTAACGGTTTTAATGACTACAGAAATGATTTTAATGCCTACTGAAATCAATTTGATCAAATAATGATTTACCGTTCTTAGAAATGACTTTGATATTTGCTTCACATAATTGATGCAATAGGTAAAATTTTAACATAGTATGATTTAAAAAAATAATTATGTGAGTGCAAATGATTGAACTAAGCATTTCATTCATTTTTAAAGCCATCAAAATAATTTTCAGATGCACACAATTCAATGTGTACTTAAGTATAGAAAGTAGTAGTGTTAGAATAATTTCTAAATATTCGATCAATTGTGTTAGTATCGATTTTTTTTTAGTCGATAAAATTATGCTTTGGATGTAATATGCAAATGATTCCGGAAGGAATTTATTTAGTTCTGTGGCCATTAAAATCATGTCTGCAGGGTATCAAAAGTAATTCCCAGACACATCAAATTCATTATGTAGATACAGAAAGATAACTACAAGCGTAAAATGAATTCCCCAAAAATTATATGCTCATCAAAATTATATACTTCGGATGGTTCATGATTTCATGAATGTTAGTTTCTGTTTTGGTTAAAATCATTTATATTCGTATTTTTTTTCATGGTGATGCTTATTATCCTACTATGCATATATACTATGCAAAACATATTATATTCATTGAAATCAATAGAATAAAATGTTAATTATACTTTGCGCCAATAACATAATATTAGATGGATATGACGCGACATAATTTAAATGATAGTATTGTATAAATTGAAAAAACGCATTAACCCGAGGGATGATAATTAAAAGATCTTGTAAGTAATACAACCCGAAATTTAAAAAAGATGTAATGTAAAATATATCTTTCATTAAAATAGCTTTTATTTAAAGATGTAAACTATTATGTATTATAAACTGGAAATAAAACATACAGCCCTAGTACTAATTATACTGGTGGCATTTCCAGTGTAAATTGGCATTTCCAGTTCACAAATTAAAGTAAAATCAACCAATGTTAAAAATAACTTGTCGATTCAAAACCGGGCCCATTTAAAGAGTCGGCTGTGCCCCCCTACGGGGGTCCCACCCGACCTTTGAACGTCCCCACGTAGGCCTATCACTAGTGAAACACTGAAACATCACTAGTGAAATAAATGAATTAAATTTACTGACCAGTCAACAGAATAAGCTGTTGTGCTAATGTAAAAATGATTTTCTTTGAAATTTGCTTTTCTCCCTAGTCCCAACAAACTCAAGCGCAGGCCTACAGGAATGACTTCGTCTGTTTTAAAATCGGTTTCAACTTTCAGCCGCATGCTTACAGCTCGTTTTACAGTTTTTGAGGAAGGGGTGGTTTCTGGTTTGAGATTGAGTCATTGAGACTCCCGCAAGAAAAAAATCAAATAGGGAATTTCGTCTGCTCTTTGTTTTTGTCATTTTCTGCATGTCTTTTCTTATTTTTACTATATTTATGAACTCTTTCGAAAACTCGATTTATCCATAGACTCCTAAATGCCCAGACTCCCACTTTTGCTTTGAGAAATGATTTAAATTATTTCTAAATGTACGATTTTCATGTAATTTTCACCAATAGTAATCTTTTGAATTTAGAAATCAGTTTTAAGAGTAAAAATATACTTTTATCATCTAAATTACAATTTCAGTTTAGAATCTGTACCCTTGTTGCAGGGATAAACATCCCAGAGTCGCTCCCCGGCCCGAGCTCGCTCTTTTTTTCTTCTAACAACAACTATTAGAGGCCTTCGGTAGATTTTTAAGAAAAATCTTTAACCCTCAGGGATAAATCCGCAACTGTCCGACTGTCGTTTGGTGCTGATTAACACCGCGAAACACAAATCACTGTCGCACTCGGAAAAAGGATAAGCCCTATTTTTTGTAGATGAAGATTGTAGCTGCAAGTGTAAACTCATTTTTAGAAAATGTTCCATCAATTATGTTACTATCTAAATCAATTATTCGGGCGGTAAATAAATTCTGTAGTCGTTAAAATTGTTAAAATCAATTTTAAAGCGATTGATTCATTTCTGTGGATGCAAATTATTGCGGTAAGCAATAAATCAAATAAATCAATTCTGTAGCCTGATTATCTGATACCCTGGAAAGAAGTAGAATAAATTCCAATTTCTAATTATAATAGACTAGGTAGTTAGCTATTTTAATTGCGTGAATAGTGAAGGGATATGATTAACGTCAAATATTGCGAACTTAAATGCATCGATATTTAAGTATGATGCGATTTTATGTTTGCTGGTGACTTTTTATGGCAGCCTCGATGGCAGCGACGCATTTGAATACACTGTTTATCCTTAGTATAAGAAAAACAATCGACAAAAAAACCTCAAAGTTTTACCATGTAATAATTCAGTTAGTTTTATATCTCGTTTAATCTGTTTAAGACGGATTAGGCTTGGTTCACTGTTCCATACTTCTAGTATTCTCGAGAAGGTGATTACTTTAATAGCCTCGTAAAAAAAATAATAATTCAACTGGAGTGTGAGAATTGATGGTAATTTTTTGTTATGTGATGTTGATGTTTTTACTTGATGTATGCACTATGATGGTAACTTTTTTTATGTGATGTTTGACGTATTCTCAAACAGTCAAACATCACCAAAAAAATTGCCACTGTTTCATTCACTGCTATAAATTACGGTACAATAGAAGTGTAATGAGTTTGCTAGCAAATATTTCTTTGAACCATTTGATCAGAATGGGATCGCCCATTGAGTTGATTTGGAAATTTAGAGGAACAAAACTTTCAAATGATCATTAAAATGCAATAGAAGAAAAGCGCAGAATAATTGCGAGTTCGCTCATTCTGAATTGCGTTTCATGTGATATGAATATCGAATAAGTACCTACTAAAGCTAGCTCCAATTGATATCAGAAATAATAATAAAAAGTGCTTATATTGAACTTCTACTTGAATAACCAATGAATAATTTAATATATTTTTATTTTGTCGTTATCTTACAAGAACATTTTCTGATGAAAACAACCCTATTTTTTCATTTAAAATATTCTACAATTTTCTAAATCAAATAATAAAAATAAAATATTTTAGAAATATTGTTATATTATTAAATTTGATTTTTAATTAATTACGAGAATTTATTCTCTCATTGATTTTTTTTTAACACCGAAAATATTTTTAGTTTAAAAATATAAACGCTACTATTTTCATAAGAAAATTTTCACGTAAATTTACAACCAAATTAATTTTTTATAACAACTGTTGAAGTAGGGGCCATAATTTTTCTTTTATTTCCAATATTGCACGTGATTAAATTTCAGAAAAATAGGGTCGTTTTAAAGTTATCAATTGGAACATAAACTTTTATTCCAATTAAATTCATAAAATAATATATCAGGCCAATCAGGCAATGAAAAAATAAACTACGCCAAGCCTTCCTAATAGCTTTATTGTAAACTGAACTGTTGCATTAAAAAATGCAATAAAAAAAAATAAAAAGTAAAAAAGTTCGAACATAGATGGCGCTCCCAAAATCGGTCGTTTTGCAAGGTGGCGTTTCATATAAAGCTGTGCCCCACTCTCTAAGGCGCCACATTTAAACCCAGTAAAGTCTCAAGTAGTAAAATACATTTTACTACGTCAGAGATAAATTGTACACCTATATCTAATTCTGCGCGCGCCATCTGTTTTCATTTTATTCAACTACATCTTGTCTTCTCTTTTTTTAAATTGTAAAACCGTAGAGCTGCCGTCGGCATGCTTCTGTTACATGTTTTCTTTTTGTTTAAAAAAAACTGGTTGTTTCGAGCAGGCCTCGTGTATGGTTATCAGCTGCCATTATTCTAATTTTATCAAGTCATCAAGACATTTAAATTCCCTTCGTTTCCTTTGCATAGTTATGTTCTGTGTCTTTTCTAGTGCCTTTTCCCCCTTAAAAATCATGATGCCTTGTTCCATCAGGTCGATACGAGAAGCGGATCTTTTAATGTACTGTAAGCCCATTAAACAGCATTTTAGCCGAATACACTCCATTACATGGTCAATCCCACACCCACAGCATATAACAAAAACAAAAAAACTAGAATCCGTCCCCATCCGGTCGATACGAGAAGCGGATCTTGTTTATCGGGTTAAGTAGTTCGTGAGCTATTTAAATTGTTAAATTTGTGATTTAGCTTCACCTTTCATCAGTTAGTTATTAATTTAATTAAAACGGAGTTGGTAACTTATATGGAGTTCAACGGATTTTTAATTATCTTTTAAGTTTTTGATTTATATGCTTGATTGGTTAATTGATTCAAGATTTTTTTTGGTTAATTCTCTATTTAGAGAGTTGACCTGCTATTAAAAACGTTTATTTTGTGATTTAGCTATACGTTTAGTTGGTTGATTGGTTCGTTAATCAATTGATGAAAATACTTCGGTTAGCTCCCGGTAGTGTTCAACGGCGTGCCATAATCGAGAATAAGCTTAGAAATTCCATCTAGCAACAGCAACGGGAGAACTGTTTGCTTGTCTGAAGGTGGACAGAAAACAGACGAAGAAGAGATATTTTCCCTGACGTAGTAAAATGTATTTTACTACTTAAGGCTTTACTGGTTTTAAATGTGGCGCCCTAGAGAGTAGACCCACACATCTTTATATAAAAACAGTGCTGCCATCTAGCGATAACGACGAATTAGATAGCAACAATCGATTGACAAGTGGTGCCATCTATTAGAATTTTCTTTTAAGAATCGATGACTTATTTTAATTTATATTTCATAATAACCCATGTAAGGGTTCCCCATGTAAAGTCTGAATTAAAATTGAAATACGTCCAACTGATGAAAACAAAATTATAAAGCCACTGTGGGACCTTTGGGATTGGGGAACTTGTATCTTGTATAATTGCGAGCCTGAAAAGCGAGCTTCTAAGTTAGTGAGTGATGTTTGACCTTGAAGAAAAATACATGTATTTTCTATTTAGTGTTTTCTGTCCGGGACTGTATCTTCGTAATTAGTGGACCAAATTTGATTTTTTATAGCTCAGAAAATCAGGAATATTATGGGGCAGCTTTTGAACACCAATAGTTTTTTTATTCCGTTACGTAATTGTGTTTATTTTAATTAATTCTTGGTTTTAGAATTAAAATTCCGCTAGATGGAACTTGAAAAACCAACATGTATTTTTTTTTATTTTACCGTAGATGGATTTTGATAATATGGGCAATGGGGATCGAAAAATCGAGAGGCAATGGAGATGGAGAAAGAATTGATAGATAGAAAGAAAAGTTTGTTGGAATAATTTTTTTCCCGTCCAACATTGAACATTTGAAATGTTCTGTTTAATGAACTTTATTTTTAATAACTTTCTTCGCTTATTCCACATATTTTTTTACAATATGTTTATTAAATGTGGGAGATTTAATTATTCAAACTTTTTCCAATTTCCAATTCTACTTTCCCATAGTTTTTGTTTCAAATAGAAACTGGTTTTCCCTGTGTAGCATGGTGCATTGGTGCAGGTGGTATAATTATTCCTGATGCCTGCACTTTGAGGACATAGTCCATCATTTTCGTTGAAGATAAGTTGCGATAGTGCAATTGAAACTCTCGGTCATGTGATTATGTAGTTCTTGCATAGATTCCTGAACGGAGATGATCAGATGAACCATCAGTCTATGGATTACTCATCCATTGTATAACTTGGTTGATAAAATTGCTGCTTACAACAAGTAGTCAAGTACCCATCCCATAATTCTATAAAAATTGTAACGTAATTACTATAGCAAAGGGAATTTAATGCCGCCTCGCTTAAAGAACCACGGTCGTATAGAATCGAGATCCGTAAAGAATCAATTCATATTGCACCGCCTGCTCTGCCACGGCTATACTCGGCCTCGCTTAAAGAACTTTTCAGTATAGAACCTTTGAGCGAGAAAGTAGTTACTTTAATCTTAGTAATCAATTATATGACGAATCAATTGGGAAAATTGTATTATTCTACATTCTGAATCAAAAAAGATCTACATCAACTGAATCAAAAAACAACCAGCCCGTCGCAGGCGCGGGGGGTTGGGGGGGCTGGCCCCCCAAGAAAAAGAAGTTGGAGTGTGATAAATAATTCAGGCATAGACTGAATTACACTATCATAGCGAGCTCAAAAGCGAGCTTTTCTATCTTAGTTTATTAAAATATTTTATAATTTGATTTACGCATCTATAAAACATGCGACCTTTTTACGATTTGTAATGGCTAATTCAATAAAATAAAGACACATCTCGATTCTCGAGGTATTTTAAAGGGTTCTCAAATCTCGATTCAACTTGTTTACATTTTTTCTGTCATTCTAGCAGTGTTGCTAGTTCAAATTAATTCAATTTTATTCGGAATTTATTTAACTTTAATTATATGTTGTGTATAAAATATCAAATTACTACGTCAGGCCTTCATCAGGCTATTTTAATTATTTTTCTCGAATTTGACGTGGAGGAGCAACATCCACATTTCTCGTTTCCATGGGAAGGTGTGTAGTCATTTCTCTGTTCGTTTCCAGCATGGGAAAGCATTTTAATAGGCTAGAGTTAAACATATGTATCTTTTTTTTTTCTTTTAACTGATTTAACAGTAAGTATAACACTAAAACAGACCTCGCTTGAATACACCGAAGAAATTATATCGACTGTGAGTGGTTTTATTGGGGAGGGTTTTATTATAATAACTTTATTATTTATTACGGTACATTCGTATTCAAAAATAAATTACCGGTACACTAATAGATGATACCGATTGTTGTATTTTCCCCGTTTTCCACGACTGACAACAGAAATACCATATCAAAAATTCCATCCAACACAATTGCAAATTCTGTACAAAAACACTAGGCTTTGGGGATTGCCACGTATAGTAAACAAACAACGACATGTCTACAATAATCATAAAATGACATTGTGTTGTGAAGGAGGAAATTTCTCAATTCCACCACGTTAAACGTACGAGTTAGGTGATCAGACAAACCACATTTCAAATACTGTGCTTTTGGTGCCTATTTTTGTCTTAATTTAATTCATAAGGGTGCTCATGGCGGTGATAAGACGTGGTAATAAATGAATGACTATTGATTATTTCAGGAATATTCAGAGAATGATTAAATAAATCGACAAGAGTACCCCTTGCCTCGATGAAATGTGATGGGGGTATCTTGTAGACATTGTTTCTAAATCGGGGATAATGTCTATCGGCAGTCTTGCTGTACTTATTTAATTTTCCTCTCATTGTGCCAGCAGTGTTGATCTGCCCAAAGAGCTGTGAAAACAATCCCGCAATCATGTAAAATTCTAGTGTTCAAGGTAATAAACATTTTTAGAATAGTTCCAGGTGGCTGTGTTCTAATCCTCAACAACCATCAAGGCGAATTTATTATTTTTTTAAGTCTATATAGGTAGGAAATCGTGCATCTAACGCACAAAAATCAACCTCTGCCAAATGTGCACTAAGGGGACGAGAAACAAGTTCATATTTGTTAACCAGAAAGCAAAACGTTGGGAAAATAGGGGCAAGGAAAGTGTTTATGGAGAAAAAGCACGCGCTTCAAGGAACACGAGATAGGAACAATCGAGTAGTACTTAAGGCCCTGCAAAACCAACCGTTCATCTCTACTTACAGAACATTTAGGAACATGCGATTGAACGCAACGCACAACCCGCTCATACAACGTACAATACAAGATCATGATCAAATACAAATGAAAAGGGCAAGGACAAAGTCAACGAAAAAACACATTTAGGAGAGCAGGGACAGAATCAATCACGGGGATAAAGTTGTCGAAATTTGTGTTGACGTCCACTGTTGTCTGAAGAGCTTTAGAAGCACGACTCCCGGAAATAAACGCACGGACCAAGCACACTTGGATTCGCGGGCAAAACTCACGAATGGATCAATGGTATCAACAACCAAAACAAAACAACAAAAAGGAAACGGGGATGAGGTTATACAAAAAGTAGTGCAACACCCAGGTTCCAATGTTGCACTGCCAATAACGAGGTACGAAGTAAAAATAATTGCTGTCTACAATCAATTTTGCAGAGATGATTCTGACAAACTCACTTAACGACTAATTCAAAGCCAGAGCACAAATGATAGGGTCTCCAAACGACATCACGTCGAAGAATATGAGAGAGAGAGAGAGCGGTGATTACGAAAAAAGAAGAGGAATTCAGCAGAATAGTTAGTTTGACTTGTACACCATTGAGACAGTCCCTCCCAGAGCACCAATACGTCGTACGTCAATCATCACAAGTTATGGGAGAGAGAGGAACTCTGAATGACTGAATCGCTGAATCCGTTAGACAATTTCCACTGTACGTCCTATTCTTCTAGCTTCCCGTAAGACATGGTCTTTATTCTGTGGGAATAGTGGCCGGGCCAGTCATGCCTCTTGGATTGTAGGTTAAGGACAGTGGCAGGGGAGAGGACGAGGTGTTAATGGGCGATGAGCGCATGCCCATACTCATGTTCATGCCCATATTCATGGCCAGCTGATGAGAAGAAATGGCTGAGGGAGGTGACGATGATCCACGGTAAGCGTGAGTTGTCGTGACCAACGACAAGGGCACGTTGCTTGGTGGAGTGGGTGGGTCATTTGGAGATAGTGGAGATGATCCAAGTCCGGTCAGTGACGAAGGCGGAGTAATGGAGGCAATCGAAGCCAGCTACAATGGGTTACCATGGATTTAGTCTAACCGTGCTTTGCTTTGTTGTGCTTTAAAAAAATATATATAATTTATATTAAGTACCATGGCAGCTGTGCTAGGAGGCGTAGTTGGCGTAGGAGTAATGTTGCCGTCTCTTCCTCCACCGTTGCCTTGAATCATTCCGCCAGGTATGGATGGACTTGGACTTGTCATGCCTGAACTAGGTGGATTTATCCGCTTCTCCTTTTGGCGCCTAAATTCAATGAATGATGAGCGTGCGTTTCAAAATTAAAGAAGAAAATGTCAATCATTAGGATATTATGCGAACCTGTTGCAGAACCAGACACGGACCACCTCCTTCTCCATTGAGAGTCCGTCTGCTAGCATAGCAATTTCCTCTGAAGTGGGTTTTGGATTGGACAAAAAAGCTTTTTCCAGCGCAACACGAACCGTTGTCTCGATAGAGGTTCGTTTCTTTCGTCGACGACCGAGTCCGTCGCTGGCGCTGCTCCCAGATCCCCCCCCACCACCCAATGGTGAAGAGAGTGGTACACCCGACACTCCCCCTGAAATGACTCCTGGTCCTCCTAAAGCTGCACTGACACCACTTAGACCTCCGCCACCACCACCCAGTGCGCTATCAGCATCCTCGAGCCACTTTTGCAACAGAGGTTTGAGTTTGCACATATTTTTGAAAGATAAATTGAGTGCCTCAAAGCGGGATATGGTTGTTTGGCTGAAATCGTTGCCGTAGAGTTTCCCCATAGCCAAGCCTACATCACCCTGAGTGAAACCTAGTCAAGGAATAGAGCACACAAAGTTGCGATAAATATTATGGTACATTATTTGGGTAAATTATAACGCCTTATGAGTCCAAACAGAAACTTGAAACTTACCTAATTTAATTCGTCGTTGTTTGAAAGTTTTGGCGAACTGTTCCAGTTCTTCCAGGTCGGTCGTTTCTTCGGGTGGGAGATCGTACATTGGTGCGGAAGGTGTATTGTTATTGCTAGGTATTATGCTGCTTCCGTGGTTCGTGGATTGTCCCGATGTAGAGTTGTTGGACGAAGTTCGCGAGCTATTGTGCGTTGCGGCTGCTTTTGTCATGGGTGGCGTGGTCGACACTGCACTCAAGGTTGGAGGGTTGCGAGGCGAGTGTTGTTGCTGTTTTGCTTGTTGTTGACTCTGGGCTTGCTGGAGCGGTCGGTGGGGCTGTTCCTGCTGTTGCTGCTGCTGTTGCCTTTGCTCCTGCTGAATCTTTTGATGTTTCTGATGTGACTGATGGTGCTGCTGACGTTGGGGTTCTTGGGCATCGGCACGGTGGAGCGGTACAGCCGATTGTTGTTGCTGCTGTTGCTGCTTTTGAAGCTGTTGGTATTGCTGAGCCGCTTGAAGCAATGCCTGTTGAACCTATTAGATTGTATGAATTAACAAACTAAATTCCCAATGTTAAAATAGCTGCAAAAATAATCTCACGTGGCTTTGCAAATAAAACTGGGCTTGAGGACTGAATTGGGATGCAGTAGCTCCTTGCTGTAGCAATGCGAGCTGCTGTATCGCTTGCTGTTGGAAACTTTGCTGAAGCACTTGGACTTCCTGAGGCGTGAAAGAGAGACCGGGTAGAGCCGTTCCTGTGGTCAATGAAGACTGAAGCAATGGGCTCTGAGTAGCACCCATGGCCAGCATCTAATAATTAATCATAAAAGTGAAAGAATTAAATAAAATGCGCATAGTGAAGGGTAAATGATGCTGTATTACTTGTCCTAATGTAAGCTGCCCAGTCTGAAAGGCGGCGAATGAAGCCTGAAGATTAGCAGCAGCGGCGGCGGCTGCGGCTGTCGCAGCAGGCGATCCTCCCAAAGAGGCAGCAAATTGACCACTGATGGGCTGGCCCATTTCCGAAAAGCTATCATCACCACGGTTTGGTTGACTGTCTTCCACGTAACGGCGATCTCTTCCTGAGTTTCTAGCCTATATTTTCAAATTATAGAAAATAGAAAATAGACGTAACTCTTTTTTTAATTG